>JANTPZ010150229.1:6188-36566 GCA_025593235.1 Vachellia pachyceras
TGGAACAGAGTGCTCGAGATACTCACGGAAGTGTTGGTCACAAGAAATGAAGAAGAACAATCATTATACGCAAACTCCGCTCGCACCAGTCTCATGGTGTGAGCTTTTTTGTCAATCTCGGTGACATTGAAAGTATGTGAGTCGATTTGAATGGAAGGGTAATGATCTCTATCTTGGGGACAATTGAGCTTGAACTCGGGCCTGCCACAATAATGGGGTCGATCAACTTCCTCAGACCAGAAAGGGTATTCGATTTGTCCAACTTGTCCACATGAGAATAGCGAGGATGGTGGGCAATCCCAATATGCCGTTTCTGGTTGAGAGAGGGAAAGTGGGAAAGAGGGAAGGAAGAAGGAGAAGGTGGTGAAGAACAGCATATAGGGCTCCATTGTTACCTCCCTGCTCTGTCACGCCATGGAGGCTGGGCTAGCTTAATATTTATGAGTTACAGCCTTTTGGGTGAAGCCAGACTTTGACTTCAGAATGCTGGCTCCAATCCAATTCTCTCATGTCATCTTCTTCATTTCACAATGAATGAAAAGTGGGTGTTGACCATACTATGCGTATTCCAGACGGCCCAAAGTAAACACGCTGTGGTTTTGGATATTTACTTTTAATCCTAATGGATTTTAAAAAATAAAAATTTATTTAAATAAATATGGTAAGAAATGATTTTTTATTGTTGTGAGGTGTGATTTAAAAGAAAATGAATCATATTAAATAATAAATATTATTTTATATTATAATAAAATTAAGGAAAATGAAATGAAGAATGGTTAGAATATTCTAGGTCGTTACTTGAAATTTTCATGTCTAGATCGCGATTTGAAGTATAGTAGGTCGCGATTTGAAATATTAAAATTGTAATTTGTAATGTTAAAGTCGCAGCTTAGAATGCATTTTAAATAGAAAGAGTCTTTTTCATTCTCTCCTTAATGCATTTTGGATATGGTTTCTCCCAAATACACATGCATCCTCCCTAAAATGCATTTCTCTGTCCAGAATGCATTCTTATCAAGGATCCCTAAACACGCAAGCTATAAATTAGGAAGCGACCACTCACTTTCCTCATCCCCATTTCCAGACAACTCCCTGATGTCCTTATTGCTCCCAACTACTGTCATGAAATACTCACTCCAACTACTCAAATTACATTAAAACAATGAATATATAATAAATAATTTTTTAAAACATACTTTTATTTATAAATATGATTAGGGACAGAAATAATAAAAAAATGAGAGAGAATGAGTAAAGGTAACAAATGATAAAGAGATACAACTAATTGAGGGTGAAAATAAAAATATATTAAATTTTAAATAAAGTAAAATTGTTACTTATATATAAAATCAAACAGTTACTTATAAATAAGATCGGAGGGATTATTAGTTAAGTAGTTAAATTTTTCAAAGTTTTTGACTTTACCCCTCTTTATATAATATGGATTCCAAAAAGTCTATTCAAAGAGCACGAAACCTCAATTAATGATAAGAATAAAATGAAAATAAATAGTAATTCATGAGTTACTAGCGGCTTATATTTAGGATAAAAAAAATTATAACTGGTGCCTTGTAATCAGGACCAAAAGAGTATGAGGAACCGACTAATATTTAATATTTAGGATAAAAAATTTCTTGTTTGTGCATATAAATATTATAATATTGACTATAGGGAGTATAAGATACCAACTATTAATTAATTTTTACCAACAAAGCCTTTAATTGATAATTTCTTTCAACTTTAGCTCTATTTAAAATTTTAAATGATGTGTTCAAACCTCAACTAATAATATGGGTGAATTGAGGGGGAAAAGCATGGTTCGCCAACTTGGACCGGACCGGCCGAGTTAAACCGGAAACCGGTGACTCGACCAGCAAGCCGGTCCAAGCTATGGGCTGAACCCGGGTTATGGCGACTTGGTCCAACTCGGACTAACTCGCCATAATCCGATAGTAACTCGGAACTGTCGAGTTGAGGGGTCGATCAAGTTACATAGAGAGAGAGAGGGGTGCACGGTGGCATCACACTCCAGCTCCTGCTTCTAGTTCCCTGTCTAGAATTGCGTCGTCATTGCTCTCCCGTCCAACCTTGCTAAGCTCGTCTTCGTTGAGTCTTCCATGAGGATGAGGAAGAGGAAGAGGAAGAAGAAGAAGAGAAGTTGTGTGAAGGAAAGAGTGTTGTGTGGGAAGACTGAAAAGGCTAAGCTCCGTCTAGATTCAAGTGTTGTGTGGGAAAACTGAAAAAGCTGAGCTCCGCCGGATTTGAGTGTTGTGTGGGAAAAGAAAAGGCTACAACATGTTGGGAAATGGGGAGGAGTCAAATCGATATGGAGGAAAGAAAAGAAAGTCATGTGAAGGAAAGAGAATAAAAATTTTTTACTTAACGAGAGAAATGGTAATTTATATTTGTGGTGGCTTCCTTCAATCCCCTCATAGACATATCTTCACTAATTAAATGGACTTTTTTGTGCTTTTTTCCCAAAAAAACTAAGTTCTACTTTCAAATATATCTTAATGCGTGATTTATATTTTATTAAAAAGAAGATGGGAAGAGAAGAAAAATTCAAAATTTAGTGGGTCTGGAGGAAAAAAATAAATGGGAAGAGAAGGGAAATTCAAAATTTAATGCGGATGGGGAAAAATCCAAAATAAAACGTGGGAACCAACATTGCAAAAAAAATATTTTATCATTATAATTTTGATATTTTGTTAAAAGAAATATTTTGAAATTGTAATTAACGTTGGATAATACATAAGCTATAAGTATATGGTTACCGGTCTGACCCCCGGTTTGACTCCGATCTGATCCACTGACCCTTAACCCACTGTCTTGTCTGGTTCAATCATCGGTCCGGTTTCTTGTACTTTGATAAAAACACTCTAGAAGAATATAAATTGGTATTTTCCCAATTAACCTACTATACTGTCATTTTGTTGCATGTTAATTGCCCTTGTCCCATTTGTAGAATACATGAAGGAGAACGTTTTGATGTTTGAAGGGGAAAACAAAATGTGAGAAGCAAAAACAAAATGTCCCCTTACCATATATATTTTGTATTTTGCTAAGATGAATATTTTGAAATAGTAAATAATGTTAGATGATAAATAATCTATAAGTATATTATTGATTTGATAATTGTTATTTTGTTAATAATGAAATTTACTACTTATTTTTTTTGAAATTTTCAATAGTTTTATTGTGTCAATGTGTGCTAATATTTATTTTTTATTTTCTTATTCCTCACCGGTCTGACCCCCGGTTTGACTCTGGTCTAACCCACTGACCCTTAACTCACTGTCTTGTCCGATTCAGTCACCGATCCGGTTTTAATAACCTTGGGGAAAAGTAATTAGTGTAACGGTGGATGCCTAAGTTTGGGACCAAGAATTGCTTCTAGTTGGTACTTTTGTAATAAGAAGAGTGAGTAATTTCAGAATTTAACTTTAATTACCCCGGGTAATAACAATCCCACTGCTAAAATAATACAATTACTGTCCTATAAATGAGGTATGGGAACACTATTATTTATTATTTTATAATGTAAGAGTCTAAATTATAATTACATCGTCAAAATTACCATATGTAAATATGCATGGACTTTTCTACTCGTGTGATTTTATATTGCTGTTTTACCTATTACAGGCTTGCTCCTTGGAACCGTTCAAAGGTTTAGGAGGTTGATTAAGTAATTTGGTACGAAATATAATTAATAGTCAGATTGATAATTCAATATTCTACATCATTCAAATTCAATTTGAACATACCATAACCCAGAAAAGTCAGATAACTCGTAAACCAAGCTCCAACTGGCTGCCTAGTTGGGAACTTCCTCAGAAGAATCGTAGGAGCTAACAGGTTGCCAAGCTTTTGGTTTACAAATTTTAAAATTTTTCCCCTGATTAATTATATCTTTATTTTATTTCTTTTTTCCACTCACCCTTTCTATAAATATGAGTGTTTTTTTAAAAAAATTAAATTATCCTTTTTTAACATATTTATCGTATTTGACAAATTTTAATCAAGTTTTTCAAAGTAGAGAAATATCAAATATTACTAATGGACAACATGAAGGCTTAATTAAACAAGGGGAAAATGAATGAACTGAAATAAAGTAGTGCACAAATATCTGACTTCTTAGTAGGGATGAAATACGTGCCAGCCCGCCACCTTGAATCCGCCCGCATAACCTGCTTTTTTATTTTTATTTTTTAAAAAATTATTTTATATTTTTTGTGCTTTTTTTCAATCTCAATATTTTTACAAAGAAAAAGCAATATTAAATTCTATTTTTACAAAATTATTAAACATTTATTAATATGATTGGACAGATAATCATAAAAATATGTAATTTTATAGAAAAATTGGGTCAAAAAATATTTTAATAATTTTATTTTATAAAAAAATAAAATGAAAAAGTTGGCCCGTGGCTGGCTTGGGCTGGGGATTCCCAACCCGCCAACTGGCGGGTTGTTGGCGGGCTAGCCCGTATTCCCATCCCTACTTTCTAGAAATAAATCATGAGGGGCCTAAGAGAGACTACTTAGCACTTGTTTGGATCGGATTAACGGTACAAATTACCTTTCTAATATGATTTATAATCTATAAAATAAGTATGAAAATGAGTTTTATGCTAATTTATATGAATATGTTTTGATTACACCATCTAAAATTTATGGAAGAAACGAAGGATTCTCTCTGCTGAAAATGATTATCTTGGAACAAATATTTTCTATGCAATACTGTAACATTTATGGATAGATATAGTAAACAAACGGGTTTTATATACGAACAAGCCATCAGACGTCATTTCAAGATGCTGACGGAATATATATAAGTCCTTATTGATTAGTCATATGGTCAAAAGTCAAGGCATCTTATTGATTATTTATTTATTGCCAGAAAGAAATATATGATGCCACTTGTTTGTTCATCATCTTGAATAATATTTAAATATGGTTCTTTTCTCTCGCCAACTAACAATTTAAATTTATTGCTTTTCTTGTTTTTTGTTTCCTTTGAATTGGTCTCTGAATTGGACAACGTCATTTCTGTTTGGACCGAGAGTCATCCAAGTTGGGTCTCATAGTTTTAGGAGTTTTAGATTGATAAATGGGCTCTTCAAGTCAAAGAAGTTATCTACTGTGTGAGGTCAATCAAGATTATATAACAAGTAATCCAAAGGAAGTTATGTTTAATAAAATGGGCTAGTTATGAGTAGAGTTAAGTCTAATGAAAGAAACTAATATTTTACAGCAAGATGAGTCAAGGTTTGAATCTCACTTAAGGATATGCTTATAATTAGTACTCAACAGTGTATAAAAAAGAACTGTCTCTAAAATGAGAGTATTTGTACCTGGAAAAAAAAGAATGGGCTCATCCCTTCTAACGTGGTAGAGAGGGGAAAATTTAGAGTTAGATTATATCTTAAATATGATTACCTTCAGTAGGATGATATTTATATTTGGAGTGAAAGAAAACAAACAAAGACATAAAACACATATTATCAATATTATATTCTATATATTCATGAGTTATGAATATATAAGGTCCAATATACCTAGTTAGGGTGCTCATCACTTTGATGAGATCACCCCAACCATTAGATTTGAACCATTCAGATTTGATTTTTTTTTTTATGAAAAAAAATTACTTTAGTTGATATAAAATCTAAAAAAACTAATCTCTTAATTAACCATGACATTTCTAAATAATCATTTTTTAATTAAAATTGTTCATTTAAAAATTAGATTTGGACCATCTAAAATCAGATCTAAACGGTCCAAATTTAATGAGTTCATGCTAATCTCTCAGGAAAGCACTATTCATTTTCAACTTCCTATACATTGAAGCAATCACAAATTCATCAAAACTGCTTTGGCATCATCTACACGCAACCACTATCACATTTTTCAGAGGCTAAACCATGTTAGCATAAAACTATAGTAATACATGCATAGCCAAAGATGATTCAAATCAAAGACTGAAGATACGACAGTCCAAACTCTCTACCGTGATGAAATTGCTATATGTATGATATTCAAATAAAAGACTACAGAAAACTACATGCTTTAAGGTGTTCACCAGATATGAAATATAAGCCCTGCACTTTTTCTGTGTGTGTATGGAGAGAGACTAACAGAAAGAGAGAGAGATATATATGAGATGCAGATTAAGTTTCAAGAAAGCAATACCTTTGCTGCAGCTTTTGGTAGAGGTGCTGCCATCACTGCAAAAGCAAAGCGTCTGATTATTGGTTTGGGTGTAGCCACCACAAAGTCCTCCAGAACCCTCACACTCAGCGCAATCCATCACTTTCCGCCAATCAAGCACAAAGCCCTTGTTCATTGCTTCACCAAACCCAGTTACCAAGTCGAAATTACTTCTTCTGATCTCTTCCTCCTTCACCACCACGACCACCTTCTCCTCACAATCCATATTCAACCCATATGTATTCTCAAACACATATGACTCCTTCGACCCTTCATTTCTCAAGCACCCTATGGTATTGTGAGGAAGATCGACATTATTATAGGAAGATAAACTGCAATTGAAGTAGAAACTCAGGTTCACATTCAACTCATAATCAACACTCAATGCGAAATTTCCCAAGCTAACATTGTGGCGTGCTCTGGGGCACTCTTGGTTCACCACATCGATGTCCACTAGTGTTAGTTTGTAAGTATCGTAGTTGATATCTGTGACATAGTATGTGTCGCTCGGAAGACTGAAAATGGGTCGGCCATTGTCAGAGCATTTGAGACCAAAATCAGGGTAACCGCAGTATTCTTTGGCGGAATTGTTGGTCACCCAGAAAGGATAGTGAATGGGAACTCCATTACCGCAACCAACTGAAGGAGAACATGTTGAAGAAAAGTTTGCGGCAATACTGTGCCTGAGGAAGAAGAAGCAGAAAACAGCAATGAAGTAAAGGAGTTTTAACATCATGATATATCGTCAGCTGTTCAAAAAATATGTAAAGATAGTTCGATATATATAGATGTAAGGAAGAGAGAGAAAGAGGACCAAAGTTCTATAATGTGAAAAGAATCTATATGTATGCTCTAGGAAGTTTCTGTGTGCATGATGAACGAGCAAGGTTGAACGATATATATATATATATATATATAGATGCAAGGAAGAGAGAGAAAGAGGACCAAAGTTCTATAATGTGAAAAGAATCTATATGTATGCTCTAGGAAGTTTCTGTGTGCATGATGAAGGAGCAAGGTTGAACGGAAAAGTTGGTGAGACAGAAGCTAACTGGTAGATCGAGCCCCAACTGACAGCTAAGTTGGGAACATCCTCTGACGAATCGTAGAAGCCTACAGGGTTACTAAGCTTTCGTTTAACAAATTTTAATTACAGTGAAGGCTTTTCAACTACTCTCCTCTTTAAAATATAAGGTTAAAGATTGTGAATGTGTCCGGATTTTAATATAAAGTTTGGGCTTATCTCATTATCTAATGATTTTTGTTTACATTTTCCCCTAATTAATTATATCTTTATTTTATCTCTTTTTTTCAGTCAACCTATTCATAAATAAGAGTGTTTTATAAAAGTAAATTATCCTTGTTTAACATATTTATTTTCTTTGACAAATTTTAACCACGCTTTTAAAGTGGAGGACTGGAAGAGTATTAAATATTCCTAATGAACAACATGAAAGTTTTAATTAACAAGGGGAAATGAATGAACTGAAATAAAATAGTGGACAAATATCTAACTTCCTTAGAATGAATCATGCGCGCCTTAAAAGAGCTACTTAGTGACATCCTCTGCTTTTGTTCTTGGGGAGTGCTCTAAAATCTTCGCTATTCTCTGTTGCAAACCAGAGAGGAGCTTTTCTAAGTGATCTGTAAACCAGCACGATTTAACTAACCAGAAAAGCCTATGGGAAGAACAGACAGTACATAAAAGCAGCAGTCCAATTGCTCCACTAACACCTATCACATATAATAGACAAATCATTGAGTAGAAATGATTATGACAATAATCAGTGTCTGCAGTACAACATGTGGTGATGAGGCTTGAAAACAAAGTCTTCTAAAATGAATGAGAAAAGATGTTTGTGATCTTAGCATAAAATTTTTTGAAAAGTCTCGCAGTATAAATCTGTGTAGTTATAGGCTATCAGTTAATACATTTACGTTTGCAAATTTGGCTGGTTTCTATTATGACACATTGACATGAATCTAATGATCAGCCAACCAATTCCTTTTAGCGTGATATCATAAAAAAAAAAAAAAAAAGGAGCACGCCGGTGATGTAGCGATGAAAACAGAATAGAATGGAAATCGGCAAGAAACATCCAATTAATATGGAGTATTCAATTTAAACATTTAAAATACTGGGAAAAATTGTAAAGGAAAATATAGAGAAAAAGGAGGCTTTATCCGTTACCTGTTATAAGTTTTGGCTTCGAAGAATGTCCTGCATCCATGATTGATGACAAATTAAATTAGGACATGCATGCATAACCGAGCAAAAAAGAGCATAAATAGTCATCTAAAGCACTATACTCTGTCATGCAGCTGTATATGACCAAAAAAAAAAAGTCATGCAGGTGTGTGATTGTGAGCATTCAGATCCTTTTCTTTATTATACACGCTTCAACATGTTAAGTTAGAAGACCATAGTATTCTCATTTGACTAAAGATAAAACTGAAAACTTTTCCCCCTTATTATAAATGTTGGGAATGATAAATTATTCAGTAAAAATATAATAGTTAGATTTTTTTACACTCACTCATTTACTAATTTTAAACCACTAAATTTTTATTTAAATTCTTTTCAAAATATATTAAAAATAAGCCTCACTTATTTTTAACCTTGGCTGATATCCACCCTCCCGTCATTGCCAAAACAGACATGGTTTCGTTTTCTTCATAACACCCTACCCTGTACTTCCATAAATCGCCTGGCAGCAACCCTAAGTTGCATCCGAACACCAAGAATAGGTCACTCTGGTTCGGAGCGAAACTGAATATGGTTCCCTCAAGTGTGACATTGTTGGTATCAAAAGGAGAAAAAACATAGTGTGTACCAGTAGATAGCATAGAACGACACTCGAACTGACTGGGTCGTGTAGGAAATTTCATGGATAATGTAGTCAGTGTTGGAGATACTGAGGCTTAGGAAGCCACTATCGCCACAATAAAGACCGAAACCCGGGTATCCGCAGAAGGAGTTCTGTCGGCCTCCGATGTAAAAAGGGTATGTTATGGTTTGGTTACAGCAGGTTGCGAGGTGACAAACTTCAAAATTTGGGTTGAGAGATGAACACAGTATGGTTGTGGTGAACAAGAACAAGAATGAAGAGAGGTTGTTTTGGATCATGACGACAGAGAGGAAAGACATGGAAGAAAACTCATCGGTTCAACTACGATGCCTATTCAAGCACGCCGGAAAATAGCCAGTGAGAGTCACTGGGACGAGCCTCCATAGATTTCTTTCTTTGACCAGTTGACTATTAAATGGGCGTTTCTGACTACTATAACGTGGCCATACTTCCGCCACATTGAAGACTCATTAATCATTAACTAATTCAACATTTGAATGATTTCTTGATTAGATATGGGAGCATTAATAATTTTTATAAAAAATATTTTATTAATTAATAAATAGTATTTTAATTAATAAATAATAGGTTTAGAATTTGCTTCTTAATTTTTCCTATATTCAAAGGGTTTGTTTGTAGAGATTGTTTGCCTCCCCAAAATCTATTCCTACATTTACCGAGACAAAATTCCACTCACATACTTACCTTATTATCTGTGATCGTTCTCCCAACGGACTTCTCAAACAAGTCCAAAGTATTTTTCGGATTAACATCAAATCTCTAATATTCATTATGTCAAGTCCTCTAATTACACTCTGTCATGTGTTCTATTTTTTCATATACTTTTATAGCTGAATGAAAATATTTAAAAAGTAGGAGAGATGACTCCGTGTAATTAAAGAACTTGGTATAGCAAGAACCTAACCTAAATATTTTACTATATTTATAATATACTTCATTCTTTTTAACAAAAAGGTTTAAGATGTAATCATGTGTGAATGAAGTACACACAAATGTACATGTGACACCATAATTTAAAGTTTTTTTAATGTAAAAGTATGCATGAATGTTTTAAATTTATATATGCATATTGCAAAAATAACTTAAGCTCCATTTCAACAAAATATTGTGTTAGACTATATTTAACAATTATAACATTTTATTCCCATTTTAAATGTTTATAGGTATTGTCGTACTTTAACCATTGTAGCTATACTTATAAAAATATGTGTTACATTAAACTCTCTATATTGCAATCATGCACTTTCTTTTAATATCCATTAAAATCTGCATAGAACTCACGAATGAAATGGTTGTTTTGTTTGGGAAAAAGATTCAAGATTTGACTTGCAATGGTAATTTTTTTAACATGACATGCAATTGGTAAGCTATTTTGATTGTATTTATATTGATAAATTAGTTTTATATTTTCATAAAAATTACCTTCATATGTTTTATAAAACATAAATAACTTATTTCATGGTTTATGGAAGGTGTTTCGGCCTGCAGATACATTAGTGTTTTAGGATACTAAGTGATGTTGGTTCTCAATCTCATCACCATTTATTAGAACATGAACTTGGAATTGCTTAAACAAACATAAGATGATTTTCTTTTTTGAATAGGAACATAAGATAATTTTTAGTTTGAGATTGAATTGGTCTGAAAATAAAATATGTTTGAGTTTGCAATAATAACTATTTTCCGTTTGAAATCTTTTGTTTGCATGCTGGCTTTTATGTTGTTAAAATGCTTAAACGGAGTCTGTATAATAGGAACGAGTGCTTGTTTGCCTTCACTTTATGAAACCTAAGTTTTGTTCAAGTACAAAATTTTTTTTGAAAAACTATTTTGGTTACAAAACCTCATTTTGAAACCTAGGTTTTTTTCTTTCATCTTTCCTACTTTTTTTCCTTCTTTCTTTTTCCTCTTTTCTGAATCTGTAGAAGCTATTTCCAAAATCATTTCTTCAAAACTTAGGTTTTGCCTCAGAATCTGTAAAAGCTATTTTGAAAATAAGATCCAAACATGCCCTGAATGAGATAGAATTTTGCCTTGACATTTCACTTGGCCATAACAAATTAATTAATAGTGAAACAAGGTTTTGCTAGTCATTGAACTAGCATCACCTTTTCCCCCGATCCCCACATGGGAAGCTTGTACTTGTAGAATTTCACCTTAATTGAATTGAGGGATTTGTCCATATTTTTTGGGGAGAATTTTAATTAAATCCGAAGTAAAGAAAATAAATCTTTCAAGTCTAATTAGCGTTCACTTCCTGGTGTACTGTTCCATGCGTTGCACAGGAAATTTGTACATTTAGGATTATTTCCTCTCTATTGCAATGAAGAAAACAGCCGCAACTATCATTTAATAACTCAAAATGCTTTGCATTTTGCTTAGGTAGAGAAAAGTACTGCACAATGAATATCCCTCTATTTAAATTAGAAGAGAGAAAAAAATAGTGCATGACCCAGACAGACAGATAGACAGACAGACAGATAGATAGATATTGGGTTTGGTTGGAGAGCTAGACACCAGTAAAGGTATCACATCTTGAACCCGGAGCATCTTAGAATATTCACGGATAACATTCCACAAAGCTCTGTACAAGTAACACGTCCATTTTGTGCAAAACGCGTTATCCCATTCAATGACGATGGAAAAGTCAATAATCAGCCCCATATTCAGAGGTTTGACTCCTTCCACATTGAAGAAAACTGAAGTTAATACTATCTCAGTTACTCGAGCGTTTTACTTTGATTCTAAATATAAGATCATAACTCACTTTGTGTTCTAAATTTATAATCTACTCTTCAAACTATCCCCTCTTCAAATTTATAAGACTTACAGCAAAATATTTCAATTTAGCGGCAACATTTGATAAACATAACTGTGATACCATGAGACCCCACCTGCACTTCTTTTCCAAATTTCTGAATCCAAGTGTTCCTCCAGCAACGTGGGAAGAGCTTTGAAAACCCAAAATCGAATCTATGTTGTGGTATTAGTGGTGGTAGAAGATTCTAGGTTTGATATTGGAGGGGAAGGCATGACTGGTCTTGGTGGCATTTCCAACAAGTCGAGGCTTTTTTCTAACATTTCAATCACTCTACTCATCGTAGGTCTTTGGCTCGGAATTGTTTGGATACACCACAAACCCACAATGGTCATTCTCTTTGCAATGCCATTTAACTCCATGGTATCGGCCCCATTGCATCCCAAACTGCTGTCTTGCTCAAGTTGAGCATAAATATAATCTGGAAAATATTTATCAGTTGAACAGATGGTTTCAACATTCATGTTCTTTCTTCCTCCAACCATGTCTAATAGCATCATCCCGAAACTGTAAACATCAGACTTATAAGAAACTCCACCTATGTTTCTATTCCAAACTTCTGGAGCAAGATATCCTATAGTCCCTCTAGCTTCTGAAATTGAAATGATGCTTTCTTTCTTTAAACAAAGCTTAGCAAGACCAAAATCTGAGATCTTGGGACAAAAGTTTTCATCTAAAAGGATGTTATGGGGCTTTATGTCAAAATGCAGAATTCGAATGTTGCATCCTCTATGCAAATACTCAAGTCCACGAGCTATCCCAATTGCAATTTGGTACAAATTTTCCCATGTCAAGCATAGACTGTTTTTATTTGTATTGTTGTGAATGAACTTGTCAAGAGATCCATTGGACATAAATTCATAGATAAGAGCCTTTTGTTTGCCTTCAAAACAAAACCCGAGAAGGGTAACAACATTTACATGGGAAGTCCTACTGATGCTGGCAACCTCATTGATAAATTCCTCCCCATTCTCTTTTGATGCCTTCAATAATTTTACAGCAACAGGGCATCCATTGAGCTGTTTTCCTTTGTATACAGAACCATAACCACCTTGTCCCAATTTATCTTTGAAAGAGTTGGTCATTTTCTTGACGTCTAAGAACTTATATCTTGTGAGAGCTAGAGCACCATGATTTGTAATGAAGGCCTCAATATTTTGGTCAGCCTTATATGTGTTGCATAATCCTATAATTTTCCTCCATGATTTGTTTTTACAAAAAAACAGCAGTGCAGTCGCTCCAATACCGACTACAACACTTACACCAGCTGGAAAACAGAACGGTAATGGCTTTCATTTAGTACATTTGTCAAAGAAACTATTACAATGAAATACAAAGTAATTTATGAAAAGAACTGAAAGCATATCTATTACCTACAATGAGTTTGTTTATGAACGCAAATCGCCTTGTGCCAGCTATTATATCCAGACAAACAAAAGTGGGGTTAGAGGCTTACTAGAATCTGTATATGAAGAAGAACAAAACAAAGGATGCAGATATGAAATGTAGATAAATGCATTAACAATACCAATAACGTTTGAGATGAGTTGTATTCTTACAGAAGCAACATAATTGATAATTATGAAAACCACTTTTTACAAAGTACTGAAAATCATGTTCAGGTGCAATCCAGTTCAAAGTAAGCCCCATCTTTAAAATTTCAGTAGTAACTCATTAGCAGCAAGCTAGTTTAATTTCATTATCTTGCATTATAAGTGTGGAGGTTCCACCTGATCAGATTGTAGTTAGATTATGCAGAAAAGAAACACTAGGAGTGGTGCGACCATCATATCATGCTAGGTAATGGTGGCATCACAATGACACTGCAGGGTAACATCTATATTGCCCACTTCACTACTGTTTCTTTCCAGTAACAAAACACCTATCCTAAAATCCCCTTTCTTCCTACACTTCACATTATATGAAAAGTGGGTGCTGACTATTCAATATGCCTTTCAATATAACATCACATGATTTTGTTGGTTGCTAGAAAAATAAGTACTCCAATCCTAGATGTAAGATTATAGTGTAATTTACACTAAAAAATCTTGCATTTAGAAAGAAAGGCGTACAAAAAAACAATCTTTATGAAATATAACTTATTGGGACAAAAAATGGGATTTACGATTTATATAGAAAGATAATTTAAATATTATGGTTTATTTAAAAAATAAAATTATTGTTGACAATTGATGAAATCATAATGTGCATTTTTAAAAATTACAAGTCTCCATACTCTTATAATACCAAAAAAAAATAATTTATAATTTTAAAGCAAATTAATATTTTAGAAAGCAACTATATCAAATTTTCACTTCTTCCAAGAGAACTATTTTTTGAATGGAGAATATGGGTCCTTTTTGAACGGTAGCTAAATGTATTATTCTTTTTCTTTCCAACTATTAATTATAAATTTCTCTCATCACTCTTTTCCACTCATGCTCTCATATGTCTTTTCTCAAACTCATCCATTCGTAAAAAGATTACTTTCAACTAATATTAATCAACATTTATCTGCTAAGTATTATTTTAATTTTGATAAATACATGACCCGCCACAACCATATGATCTATTATTTTTTGAATTAACAGTAAAAATTATTTTTTTTAATATAATTTATGACCATGGGTACATGGGAAGAGGGGTTTTATTTGTTTTTAACATGTGACGTACAGGCACAGTGCCCCGGCCGAAAAGCAGCGGGTGACAGAAAAGGAGTGAATAGCGACGGAGGATCTATGGAGGACCTCAACAAGAAGAAGAACAAAGGATGCTGAAAATACTTGATGGAGTTATCAAACATGATCGTCCGATGGAATGTAAAAAGCATAATCGCAACAGATGATGGACTCAGGCTGTCTAATAACCAATCATCTGAGTTTTACGTGAAACAAGCCCTTCAGGCGTTTATCCCATTGAAGGGAATCAGATTGAAGAAAGGCATCTCTAAAAACTAATAATATGCAATAATCAGAGCTTAAGCGCAGCTTGTATAGCTAGCAGAGTATAAATTTGGAAAGTAAAGAATCAAAACTCCGAGATCATAAAAAAAGGGAGTAGCAGGTGAAGAGGCGCATACCGCCGGGAGACTCATTGAAGACATACTGCACACGAAACCCTTTACTCAAACCTTCTTGAAGATCTTGGGAATTATACTGAGCATACACATCAGTTTCTATTGACACCGGCAACTGAATATGATGCTTACAATTCTTAATAAGGTCGAGGAATGGTCCGCCATTCACGACCCGCTCCGAATCGAAAGCGTATATGTTAGAATTAGAACTAGAGCTTGTCCGACTCTGGCATGCGAGCTTCATTACCCCAATCGTATAGTCTTGGGAGCAGTTGTAGAATAGTGCCACGTTCTTCACAGATGGCTCATCATAATGGAACAGAGTGCTCGAGATACTCACGGAAGTGTTGGTCACAAGAAATGAAGAAGAACAATCATTATACGCAAACTCCGCTCGCACCAGTCTCATGGTTTGAGCATCTGGGTGAATCTCGGTGACATTGAAAGCATGTGAATCGATTTGAATGGATGGGTAATGATCTTTATCTTGGGGACAATTGAGCTGGAACCCAGGTCTGCCACAATAAAGGGGTCGACCAATTTCCTCAGACCAGAAAGGGTATTCGATTTCTCCTACATTTCCACAAGGGGATGGGGATGCGCAATTATGGTATCCCGTGTCTGGTTGAGAGAGGGAAAGTGGGAAAGAGGGAAGGAAGAAGGAGAAGGTGGTGAAGAACAGCATATAGGGCTCCATTGTTACCTCCCTGCTCTGTCACGCCATGGAGGCTGGGCTAGCTCAATATTTATGAGTCACAGCTTTTTGGGTGAAGCCAGACTTTGACTTCACAATGAGAGGCTCCAATCAAATCCTCTCATGTCATCTTCTTCATTTCACAATGAGTGAAATGTGGGTGTTGACTATTCTATGACGGCCCCAAGTAAACACGGTGTGGGTGTTGACTATTCTATGACGGCCCCAAGGAAACACGGTGTGGGACGTTTCGATGACAGTTTGGATTATTAACTTATTTTAGAAAAATGAAAATTTATTTGAATAAACAGTAAAAATGATTTTTGGTGAAAAATTATTTAAAAAATGAACCTCTTTAAATAATATATATTATTTTATATTGTGATAAAATTAGAGGGAAATAAAATGAAAAGTGGTTAGACTGTCTGAGGCATAACTAGGAATTTTAATTTTTAGGTTGCGACTTGGAGTATCCCAGTTCACAACTTGAAATGTTAATGTTGCGACTTGTAATGTTAAAGTCTCTATTTGAAATACATTTTGGATAGAGGGAGTTTTTTTCTTATTCTTCCCCTAATGCATTTTAACCCTAAAATGCATTTTGGACGCAATCTCTCCCAAACACGCGCATTCTCCCCAAAATGTATTTCTTTATGAAGAATGCATTTTTGATACTATCTACGGTTCCCAAACACGCAAACTATAAATTAGGAAGCAGCCACTCACTTTCCCACTCCCGTTTTCAAACTACTCCCTTTTATCCTTATTACTCCCAACTACGGCCATGAAATACTCACTCCAACTACTCAAATTACATTAAAACAATGAATATATAAGAAATATAATTTTTTAAAACATACTCTTATTTATAAAGAGGATGAGTAAAAAATAATGAATAAGAAAAAAAAGATGAGAGACCAAGTGAGGGTAAAAAATAATAAAAATATACGATTAATTGAGGATGAAAATGAAAATATTCATTAAATTTTAAATAAAGTAAAATTGTTATTTATATATTAACATCAAACAGGTGCTTATAAATAGTATCGGAGGGATTATTAGTTAAGTGGTTAAATTTTTCTAAGTTTTTGACTTTACCCCTCTTTAAATAATATGGATTCCAAAAAGTCTATTAAAAAACCTCAGGTGGTTAGTATGTTTTTTTGGAATAGAAATTGGTGTCTGTACTTTGGATTAGTTTACTCAATTATTCAAGTATTCAAGTAAGTTAGGAGGTTGATTAATTGATTTGGTACAAAATATAATTAATAGTCAGATCGATAATTCAATATTCTACATCATTCAAAGTCAATTTGAACATACCATAACCCAGAAAAATCAGATAACTGGTAAATCAAGCCCCCACCGGCAGCCAAGTTGGGAACTTCCTCAGAAGAATCGTAGGAGCTAACAGGGTTACCAAGCTTTCGTTTGACAAATTTTAATTACGGTGAAGGCTTTTCAACTACTCTCTTCTGTATAATATATACGTTGAAAAATTGTGAAGGTATCAAGTTTAATATAAAGTAAAGTTCAGGCTTATCTCATTATCTAATGAGTTTTTTTAACATTTTCTCCTAATTAATTATATCTTTATTTTATCTCTTTTTTTTTGGCTCAACCTATTCATAGATAAGAATGTTTTGTAAAAATAAATTATCCCTTTTTAACATATTTATTGGCTTTGGCAAATTTTAACCAAGTTTTCAAAGTGGAGGACTGGAGGAGTATCAAATATTCCTAATGAACAACATAAAAGGCTTAATTATCAAGGGCAAAATGAATGAACTGAGATGAAATAGTGCACAAATATTTAACTTCCTTAGAATGAATCATGCGTGCCTTAAAAGAGCTACTTAGTGACATCCTCTGCTTTTGTTCTTGGGGAGTGATCTAAAATCTTCGCTATTCTCTGTTGCAAACCAGAGAGGATTTCTAAGTGATCTGTAAACCAGCACGATTTAACTAACCAGAAAAGCCTATGGGAAGAACAGAACACTGATTTGCATGTGGCAGAGCAATTGAAGGGCCTAATAAAACTAGGAACAGAGGAAGAAGCTGTACTTTCAAAAGCAGGACACACCAATTCATAAGGTCTAAATGAGACCCATCATCTCTCATCCCCCAAGCTCTCCCAGATTCCATGCATTTTTTGCACTCACCCTCATCTGCAATAATCTGCACATTAAACCCTTCATCCAAAGCAGCCTCCAGCGATTCAATTCTACCAAAAGGGTCCACAGTGACACCCCATGTAATCGGCACCTGAAGTTGAACCCTGTAAAGTAATAACGGGAAATGAACAAATAATCAGAAGTTTTCGTTTTAATATATACACAAGTGAGGAGCCTACTTATTTTTGTCTATTATGTATGATTAATTGATAAATCATTAACTGATTGTCTAATCTCTAATTTGTTTCCTGATTATATACAAAATGTCTAATTATATTATTCTAACACTCTCTCTCAAGTTAAAAGCATACATATCACTCATTCTAACTTATTACAAAGATATTTCACACGTGTCCCACCGAATGCTTTCATCAGGAGATCACTTAATAGGTCTTCGATTACTAGAAATGAAATTCTTCTTGATCTTATCACAAATGAAATGAGAATCGATTTCAACTAATGAAAGAAATTGGCATTGTTACAACTTACAATGGAGCTAGAACCTAGGTCTGCCGCAATAATGGGGTCGCCCACTTTCAAATTTTTTTAGAAAAATATAAAATTTTTTAAAAAAATTAAATTTGAACCACCAAACTAGATTTAAATAATCTAAATACAATAACTCTCGTTACTAAACATTTTGTTAAACATGGTAATTAGTCCCACGTAGACAGGAAACAACCACTTAGTTTCCCCAATTCCAGACTACGTACTTTCAAAATGGCCACACTTGTTGACTTCCATCCCTAATTACACTTGATTTAGTGGGATATTTGCCATTCAAACCATGCCCATTTTAAAAGTCAAAAAATGCCTGCTATCCCTAACATGCTTACCAATGTTTTGGATGTGTCATAATCATGTACTCGTTAATGCGACCATATTTATAAATCGTTTTTAATATATTTTATACATATCAAAATAAATCTTAAACACTATTAATTTGCATTAAAATTCAATAAATTTACAACTTTACATTTGTTTAATATTTATAATAATATATAAGAGTAAAATCAATACATAATAAATTAAGAGTGAAATTGTGGATTCACATTAAAATTTAATGAGATAATTTATAAATATGATAAAATAAAATATTTGTATGCACACATTAAAGGAGTATTAAAAAAAGTAAGGACCTAATGCATAGGTTGTCTGTTTAATGCGTATTCGACAATGGCACGGAATGGCCCTACCTCAAAAGACTTGACTTGCCACTCGCCAAGAAAACTTGACCAGCACTGATGAGTTGACTATTATACAAATGATTTCCACAAAGCAGCAGAACATAATACTGATTCAATATAATATTTGAACTATTTTTTAACTTAAGAATATTCAAAATTAATGGATATAAGAATACATTAGCATATTATTTGATCAAATCATCTAAACCATCATGGGGCATTTTAACTAAAGAGTCAGCTCATCATTTGTTGGTTTTCATATGCATAACATTAATAGACATGACGGTCTCAATATGTCTACATTTGTTAAAGCTGCCCATTCACTGTTGTCATGCTTACAGCAAAACCCAAAATCCACCCTACTTAGTTCTGCTTTGCAATACCTAACAAAGAAACGAACTGAACAGAGAATGTAGAAGCAGAAAGTGAAGAAGAAGAAAGGAAAGGGTAGAAAATAGTAAGTCACATGTAACTGATGAATGAATTAGTACTTTTTGTATATTTCTCCTTGTAGCACGTACACACACATAAATACATATTGCACAGCTGGCAACCATTCTCAACTAACAACTTAACTAGCTAACAAACCGGATGGTTGTGAAACTGACTTAGTTAGGAACTAACATAACTAATTGAATTATACCGTTAACCCAACTATACAACGAATACATGATCTGTTACCCCCTCAAGCTGGAGGGTGCAAATCGTGCAATCCCAGCTTGGACCTGAATCTAGTAAACAATGCTGGATCCAACGCCTTGGTAAGAATGTTTGTAGCTTGATTGTGAGAGTGAATTGGTAGCAAACGGATGACATTGGATTTAAGCTTGTCTCGGAGGATGTGGCAATAATCTCAATATGCTTGATATATTCATGGAAGGTCGAATTGGCTGCTATGTGCCGAGCTGATTGGCTGTCACATTATAGGACAGCTGGGGTAAGGTGCAGCACGTGGAAATCACGTAGCAAATATAGCAGCCATTGTATTTCACATGTCAGGGAAGCTAAGGCACTGTACTCAGCTTCGGATAAAGACTTGGAAACAGTGTGCTGCTTCTTGGACTTCCAGGGGATCAAGGAGCTGCCCAAGAAGACACAATATCATGTGACAGAGCGATAGGTATCCAAGCATCCTGCCCAATCTAAGTTACAAAATCTTTTCAAGATGCATTGAGATGCTGCTGGAAAGAAAAGGCCCTGACTTGGAGAAGATTTCAAGTAACCTAGGACACGGTGTGCAACTCTTAAATGGCAATCAGTGGGGCGATGCATGAACTAACTAAGCTGTTGAACATCAAAAGAAATGTCTGGCCTAGTGTTTGTTAAGTAAATTAGTCACCCAACAAGTGTGCGATATGGAGTGCCATCAGGTAGAGGGGTACCAAAATCCTGAGAAAGTTTGGAATAATGAGACAATGGTGTCTTAACTAGTTTGTTGTGTAAGAAACCAAAATCATGCAGAATATCCAACGTGAATTTTTGTTGATGCTTAGACCGTGCATCCTTAAGACCAAGAAAAAATCTAAGGTTCCCAAGGTCCTTAATTTTAAAGGTAGAATCAAGGAGGGTCTTGACCCGTTGTATTTTATCGGAATCAATGCCTGTGAGGATGATGTCATGAACATAAACTAATAGAGCTGTAAAAGAACCATCAAGATAGTGCACAAATAAGGAATAATTAGCCTTGGATTAAACATAACCATAGAAAATTAAGACTGTGAACAGTTTGGAGTTCCATTTCCTACTGGCTTGCTTAAGGCCATACAATGATTTATGTAATTTGCAAACCATATTAGGAGCAGGAGAGTGAAAACCAGGAGGAATTTCCATATACATCTCCTCATCAAGATCCCTATGTAGAAAGGCATTGTTAACGTCAAGCTATTGAAGGCTCCGGTTTCTTGCTGCTGCTAAGGACAATAGAATATGTACAATGGTCAACTTGGTAACTAGAGAAAAAGTGTCTGAGTAGTCTATGCCTTTGTTTGGGTATATCCCTTTACCACCAGTCTGGCCTTAGCATGCTCAAGAGTACCATCATCACAAAACTTATTCTTATATACCATTTACAACCAACAGTAGATTTCCCAAAGGTAGAGGAGTAAGGGACCAAGTGTTGTTCTATTCAAGGGCAGAGAGCTTAGCAGCCATAGCATTATGCCACACTTCATACTTCACAGCTTGGTGGTAAGTTTTGGGTTCAAAATGAGAAATGGATAGACTAAAGTGCTTATAGGAAGGAGAAAGGTGTTTGTATGATATGACATAATGCAAGGAATGAGGGGAGATGCACTTACCAGGAGAAGATGATGGTGCAGCTGAAGAAAGCAAAGCATAATGATAATCCCTTAAATGTGTTGGTGGCTGCGTTGCCTTGTTGATCTACGTGGCATAGGAAGAGGTTTCACGGTGGAAGGAGTGTTTGAATATTTAGCAGAAGATGTAGGAGGAAAATCTAGAGATGGAATATCTTGTGGGAGAGAAATTGATGGAGAATCATGAGCCGAAGAAGGAGTGGAGTAGTGGAAGGGAAAAATATATTCATAAAATTGAACATCACGAGAAATTCATAAATGACGTGAGATGAAATCCAAAAGAACATAACCTTTTAATCCAAGTTTATATCCTAGAAAGATGCATTTTCTGGCTCTAGGATCAAGCTTTGTACGAGTATGAGGGGAAGTAGAAGCAAAACACAAGGAGCCAAATACATAAAGGTTGGACAAATCTGGTTGTGTCTGATGCAAGGAAAAGTAAGGTGACTTATAATCAAGGAAAGGTGTTGGCAGGCGATTTATGATTTGGACTGCATGCAAAACTGCATAGGACCAGTATGATTTTGGGATGTTGGACTGAAATAGCAAAGAACATGCAACGTTGAGGATATGCTGATGCTTCCTTTCTACTATGATGTTTTGTTGGGGTGTCTCTATGCAAGATGTTTGATGTATAATACCTTTGGATGCAAAATAATCAGGTATGAGAAACTCAACCCCATTATTAGATCTGATTGTTTGAATGGTAGCTTAAAATTGAATTTCAGCCATTTTAATAAAATTCTTAAGAGCCTCATGGGTTTCTGAATTATTTTGTAGCAAGAGAACCCATGTATAACGAGAGCAATCATCCATAATGGCTAGAAAATATTTGTAACCATGAATAGATACAAGATGATAAAGGCTCTAAATATCAACATGTAAGAAGGAAAAGATTTTATTAGAATCAGACTAACTAATTGGGAAAGAAAGATGTTTCTGTTTAGCCAAATGACAAGGTTTATGGTTATCAAACCTTTTATTGGTAACAATATAAGGATGCAAATTTTGTATTTGTCTACAAACAGAATCAGAAAGGTGACCTAGCCTAAAATGTCATATATCAAATGAAGAGGCCGGAAGTGAGATAATTGGAGCATCTGCTACAGATATAAGACAACGGGCAGCCTGTTGTTGAGAGAGAAAATATAAGCCTTCTCTTTTCTTAGCTATACCAATCATCCTCCATTGTGGCAAGTTCATTAGGAAGCAATGATGTCTTTGAAAAATTGCACAGCAATGAAGAGAATGAGTGAGTTTGGAAACTGAGATTATATGGAAATGGAAATTTGCAAGAAAGAGAACATTCTGAATGGTAAGGGAGTCAGAAATCTTTACTGAGCTAGAATGGCATGCGATGACAGTGGAACCATTAGGCGAATGCTCAGTGATAGGTGAAGTAGTGGTAAGTGAAAAGAAGAAAGAGGACGAAGGGAAGATGTGGTCAGTGGCCCCTGTATCTAAGATCCAGGAGGCATGTGTGGAGAAAGTAAATTTGTCACCTGATGCAACATGATTAACTAAATGAGTGGAGGAAAAGGGAGTATCCTTCTGAAACAGGTGTGGTGTACTGCTGGGGGATTGTGAGTTGGTTGCCAAAATAAGATCAAATGAGGCTTCATTATCCTCATTTCTCTAAGAAATGTTATTGACAGTGGAGGTGTTGGGAGGCTTGAAACCAGGTGGATAACCGGGTTTCTTGTAACTTGTGTCCATGGAATGGCGTGACTTGCCACAATAGGTACATTACTTAATGTTATTTGAGCGCTCGAAATTCTGTGAGGAAGTATACTTACCAGACTTGGCATAGAGGACAGCTGCATCACCTGGTCTTGGAAGTACTCCCATCTCATGTTCTTGTTGAGAAACAAGGGAGAAAACTCGATGTATATGAGGAAGGAGATCAAGAATCATAATATGTGACTTGTCTATAGAAAAAGATCATTAAGGCCTTTCAAAAACCGGATCACATAGTCTTGTTGTTGGTACTTATTCAACTTGGCAAATGCACAACAAGAACAATGGGTCTTACAACTACAGACAGGAAGAGGACGTAGATTAAGCAGCTTATCCTAAATAATTTTAAGATTTGTATAATATTCGCTTACGGTTAATTCGCCCTGATGAAGTAAAGGTAGTTCATCTTGTAAATTAGCAATACGAAAAACATCACTCTATGCGAAATGGCTTCAAAGATTCCCAAATATTGGAGGCATGATCTATCCATAGAACACTTTGAACAATCATGGCAGAAACCTAGCGAGTGAGCCATGCCACCACCATTATGTTACAACGCTCCCATAATGGAAATAACAGATCAGTCACTAAAGGGGCAGAGAGCGTTCCATCAATGAAGTGGAATTTATTTTTGGACTGTAAATCCGTTTTCATGGCTCTTGACCAAGAGTGGTAATTAGATCCAGTTAGGACTGAGACATCAAAACTAGAGATGGATTCTCGTTTGGGTGAATGTAATATAGATTGGAAGGATTTTGAGTCACATTGGAAGCCATGAGAGAGTACTTGTAGCCCTGATACCATAACATAGAAATGGACTAAATAGAGAGTGTAGAAGCAGAGAGTGCAGAAGAAGAAAGGAAAGGGTAGATAATAGCAAGTCACGTGTAACTAATGAATGAATCAGTACTTTCTATATATTTCTCCTCATGACACGTACACATATATATAAATACAGATTGCACAACTGGCAACCATTCTCAACTAACAACTTAACTAGCTAACAAAATGGATGGTTGTGAAACTGACTTAGTTGGGAACTAACATAATTAACTAATAAACTATACCGTTAACCCAACTATACAACGAACATATGATCTGTTAATACTAGTGTAGTCTACTTGCCTGAGTTCAAAGTTTTGAATATCCATGGAAGATGGTGAGAGGGTTTATGGTTTGGGATATCACTTGTTAATTATTGCAGAGTTGAGAGATGAGACTACTTGAATATCCATGGAATTTGTGATTGCTCTCTGCTATCTCTCTCTCTGGCTTTTCTCTTACCCCCTATGATTAGCTTCTTCCTTTTATGTTTGTAATTGCTTCTTATTGTAATTTCCTGAGCCTATTACTGAACAATTGGTATAAATATAAGTAAGATTCTCCTCTGTTATACTCTATTTTTTAGTTTGTTAGGGGAAGATCATTACAATATATATATATATATATATGAAGATGATCTCAATATTCTTGTGACATGCTCAAAGCAATTACATAGACATGAAACGTGACTCTTGAATTTATTGATTTGTACAAGGGAAATGATGATCATCAAAACTCAAATTTTAGGGAGCAAATCAATGAACACCCCATATAAGTCTATTACCAGGACAAAAGATTAAACACCTGTTAACAAAAAATGAAAAATATTCTCACGTTCTGCAGAAGGTAAGTATTACAGAGAGTGAGAGAGAAGGGAAGCGTGCATGTTTATAAATTCTTTTTAAATTCTGTAAATTTTTTTCGGAATCTGCAAACTTCTTTCTCCCAGCAGATTTTCAAACACACTTAGAGAAAGTTGAAGGAAATGTCAAAGCATAGGGTTCAGAGCACATATTCTTGCTGACTAGGTGGGCCTCACAAATAAAAAAGTTAACATACACTCCCTTTCCACAAGAAAACAATTGAGGCCCAAAATGATATTTGAAATAACTTGTTGGTCAAAAGGCTAATAAGTTAAAAGTAAAATTGGCTTTTGAAGCTTTTATAAACTTTTGTTTTTCGCTGTTTTATATTTAAAATTAATACTTCATACAATATTTAATCCCTAAAATTTATTATATTTTGATTTTGGTGTATCAAGTTTAAAATCATTTCTTTTAATCTCTTAAAAAATAAAATGATTTAAATTTGTATTAGAGTATACAAACCAATATTTTAAATAAAATGTAATTTGAAACATCAAAACCAATTGTTGCGAATTTTAAACATCAAAATCAAAATGAAAGCAAGTTAAAGGAAACAATTATATTAACCGTTTTTAATATATTATCTAAATAAGTTTACGTGACTCTTTAATAAATCTTTCTCTAAATTTAAATCATATTTCAATAATTGAGGCATTGAAGGCAAGCCGCATTGGTTTAGAAACGTCACAAAATGGCTACCAACTGTGAGAAATTCCCGTGTGAATTGGGTGTATCACATGATATTACACTACCTTATCAAAACGATCTAGACGCTTTATGCGGGTTACATTTTACTTCATAAATTGTGTGAGTGAAAAAAATATGTTGGAGAAATAAATTTTATAAGATATGTGGAATCAGTTTCACTACTAAGCACTTTGCTTGGTTATTTAGAAAAAAAAAATTAGATTTGGACTGTTTAGATCTGATTTCGGTGATCAGATTTAATTTTTTTAGAAATATATATTTCTTAAAAAAAGTTATTTTGGTGATGTAAAATCTAAAATAAAGACAAGCTTTTTACTATTATTTGTTCAGAAAATATTTTTTGTTTAAGAAATATCACTTTAAAAAAAGATAAAATCTAGGGAATGGGAAAAAGAGGCTAGATGGTTGTGAATGGGAAAGTTCTGAAATGCTGTGCTTATTTGGTAAAGCTTAAATTCTCCTCAAAAGTACTTTTAACAATGTTTTTTCGTAAAACGAGATAATCTCCTCCACATATTTATCTCGACTTGCGTAAAAGTATTTCTCTACCGCGTTCCCAAACAGACGCAACTGAGGTATTGTATAGACCATGCAGGAGGAGGAAAGATGCAAGAGCGGGGAGATTTCTCTGGTAGCACACAATGGAAACAAAGCTGTAGACTTCTTGGCAGCAGAGACAATGAGAGGAATGGTACTGTAAGGATGGCTAAATCAACCACCACCCTCTCTGATACGAAGCATGGAAGAGGATAGACAGCTAACGGAACAGGAGACGCATGAAAGAATGGGAGTTGGCTAATCTGAATTACAGACTTCAACGTAGAGGTTTACAAGTTTTCTTTAGATTAGGAATCTGAATTGTTTAGTTTGATTGGTTTACTTAGAAGTGACTTAGTGTGTAGCTATAGGATTATATGAGTGTCTTTTTTTTGCTGTTTGGCTTGTTTCTTGGCGATAGACGTCTATGTGAAATGGATAGAGGATAAATACAAAGGACTTTGTTTGCTAAAAAAAACAAGAAGATAAAATCTAGACCGTTGAAATTAAATCTACACAGTCTAGATTTGATTAGCTATAGGCATGCAGGACCGGAGGACCGACATGCATAACTTATGAAAAGACAACTTGAACTTTTTGACTGGGAGTGCACATCCACCGTTGTGAATGAGAATTTCTCACCAAATATAAATCAATCATTGAGTGAACGAAAGAGCTAAATCAATTAGCATTATATATCATACTCCTACATTTCGTTTCAAGTGGCCAGTATTGAGGATTACAGGAGACACGCAAGAATATGCAAGAAGACGATGAAGTATCGGAGCAACAAAAGAGAAGCAAGAGACTTCTTTTAATCATAAATTGCCTCTTACTTTGCGTAGGCATCACCAGTGGCCCTCTCATAACTCGCCTTTACTTCGTCCACGGCGGCCACCGCGTCTGGTTCTACACCTGGCTCCACAACTGCGGTTTCCCCGTCGTCCTGATCCCTCAGATTATCTCTTACATCCGTACCCGCAAGCCCTTATTCACCCTTGACTTGCGCTTGTTTGTCGCGTCCGCCATAATCGGTGTTCTCATGGGCTTGGACGACTACCTCTACGCTTACGGCTTAGCTCGCCTCCCGGCCTCCACTTCCTCTCTCATCCTCGCCACCCAGCTGGGTCTCACCGCCGCCTTCGCCTTCCTCCTGGTCAGGGAAAAGTTCACCCCTTTCTCCATAAACGCCATCGTCTTGCTCACCGTTGGAGCCGGTGTCTTGGCTCTTCATTCATCCGGGGATCGCCCCGTAGGTGTGTCCAGCAAGCAATATGTGGTGGGGTTCGTGATGACTTTAGCGTCGGCGGTCTTGTACAGCTTTCTTACTCCGTTGCTGGAGCTCATGTACGGCAAGAGCAAGCAGCCTGTGACGTACTCGGTGGTCATCCAGGTTCAGTTCGTGATGAGCTTCACTGCCACTCTGTTCTGCACCATCGGCATGCTCCTCAACAACGACTTCAAGGTTAATCATCTCACCATCATCACCATCACCACAACTTGCTCTCTCTCTCTCTCTCTCTCTGTACATATATTAGGAAAGTGATTAAGGGTCGATTATTATTACGTTTTTACAGGTGATGGGGAGGGAAGCTAGAGAATTTGGGTTGGGGGAGGCAAAGTATTACGTGGTGGCGGTGTTCACGGCGATCATATGGCAGATATTCTTCGTGGGGGCTATAGGGGTTATCTTTTGTGCCTCTTCGTTGCTGTCAGGTATCATAATTGCAGTGTCGCTGCCGGTAACTGAGGTGTTGGCCGTGATTCTCTTTCGGGAGAGTTTCACGGCGGAGAAAGGAGTTAGCTTGGCGCTGTCTCTTTGGGGCTTTGTGTCTTACTTTTATGGAGAGTATAAACAGCTCCAGAAAAATAAGCCAAATGATAATCCCAGCACCTCTCATGAATCCGAGTTGCTTCCAGCTCTTGCTAATAATAATAATAATATTTGAAGTAATCATCATGTAAGCCTGTATAATAAGAATTTGAGATTGATTTAATGAATTATTAACAAGGGTTTTTGAAATATTCCTCCTGTTGTGTAATGGTAGCTACCAATTCTCCTTCAAATTAAGAGTGATTTTTACCCCAAAACCTATCACAATATGGCCCCTAGACAAATGGTAGTAAAATGTTGACCGTTAAAGGGAAAGGTCTGACCGAGGAATGCGAGTTTGGCAAGCGGGGTGGCAGGGGAGGGGATCCATGTATGTATACTTTTCATACAATTTTTAATACAAAATCTATTTTTCTCGTTTAAGTTAAAGAAAGAAGTTAAACAAATTGATACACAGTAGTATAAGATTACGTATATGTTATGGGAGCCGTACACTCTTTCTCTTCTACCCTTTTCCCGTGTTCCATAATTATGATTCGCTTCGTCAATTCACTTGAGAAAGGCAAAGGCCTCACCCCTCCTCTCTCTCTCTCTCTCTCTCTCTCTCTCTCTCTCTGTTCCCTTTTTCTGCTTAGTGCTTGCTTTAATAGAAAGAGAGGGGTAGATAATTAGTGTTGCAGATTCTGATCCATTCGTTTGGTTTCTCTTTTATTTTTTACATATTTGTCTTTGTTTTGGCTTCTTCTATACTTTCTTGCGTGGGAATCTCTACTACTGGTAGTTGGGTATATCTAGCAAGCCTCCACCTTTGTTATCTGGAATGAAAGCTTGCCTTTTCTCAATCCCTTTCATATCATATCATAACAAATAGTTTTCTTGCTTTTATATTTGATTGACAAAATATTCCAAGTGAACGGGCTTTCTTTGTGCTTCTCTCCATGGCATTTAGTTAGTAATTCCTCAAATCAATACTTTTTTTATAATTTAGGTTGTGTACATTTATTTACTAAGATTTAATTTCGTTTTTCAACTTCCAAAAGTAAATACAATCCAGATTATAACCGTATTACATTAATTCGGTTAATTTTTGAAGTGGATCTAAAGCGAAAAGAAGTGTGAACAATACTAAAATGGAAATAACACACCGCTGGTTGAATGAGGTGAAGACCGTGACGAAATGGTCTTCACAAATTTGGTTGCTACAAAGGAAAAATGTAACTGAGAGATTGATTTCGTTGCTGATATCATTAAACTCATTTCCTCACGTAACTTTGCCGCTCTGCTTAATTAACTGTCATCAGAAAATCTAATGTCTGCACCCAAGTTTTCTCCAACGCAGGTTATACATCGATCTTCACCGGTCACCTTCTCGTCTACAGTGACGATCTCCTACAGCCCTGTCGCCTTTCTTCCCAGATCTGGTGTTGATCTTGGATCTGCAACAACAAAGGAGAAAAGAAATCAAAGGAGATGAAGAAGATTATGGTCCTAGATTTATGAAGGGAACGTCTCCTTCATAGTTGACGATCAAGAAAGGGTCGATGTTCATGTTGCTGAAGGGTTAGGAAGAAAGAGACGCTCAAGAATCTGATTTCATTAAAATTTAATGACTAAAAAATAAATATAAACAAAGGGTTGAGATTAAGTGTGTGTTCGATAATCCGTTAGTGTGGTGAGTTGGTTATGTTAGACTGATTAAAGGGTTGAGAAGTGATTCTCAAACACGCATTAAACCTGACAAACAATACGATTTTGTTGGTACAGTGAGTTGGTCATTTTTTTATATAAAAAAGTTTAGGTGGGTTCGGCGTCGATCCCCACCAAGGTAAGGGCACAATCCTATGGCTCTTCGAGCACTTACAAAGGACTAACGAGATCACGTACTAAATGAGCACTCACAACAGTAGAAGAAATTGAACTCACCTCTTTGTAGGAGTTGAACTCGTTTCTTGCCATCTGCCCTAACCCTCGTTGGCGTGAGTTGGTCTGTAAGTGCCTTGGGAGTGGCCAAAACAGTGAAGGAATTGATCCACTGGCTGTTGAAGGAGGTGGGTTGTTGACTATTGAATGGGGCTTCCACACTGGACACTGCTACAAATATGGCCCAACCTTAAAGACTTGACCAATGACCTGCACGTCGCCAAAAAACAAAACCCCAAAAATTACATAAAGTAACAGAAAATACTATTCCCTCTTATATTTAATATAAAATGTTTGATAACCTATTTATAAATATTAAAAATATTATTTAATTTAATTATTTGATAATATGTGTGTTATATTTTTTAAAATATTTTCTTAATCATTTGGAATTGTTTCTTGATCATATGTACACAATATGGATAGTTTAGAAAAAAAAAATTGAGTAGTTCAATACTTGAATTATTTTTTAAATTAAAATATTCAAAATAATTGATATAAGAATACATTAGAACATTTGATCAAATGTACAAAAATCTTCTAAACCATCATATGTGACAAATTTAACTAAAGAATTAGCACATTTGTTAGCTTTTATATACATAACATTA
>JANTPZ010150231.1:7982-18283 GCA_025593235.1 Vachellia pachyceras
TGAGCCCGTTTGAGAATACGATGGAGAAGTACTTTTACCTAAGCTGAGATAAATATGTGGAGGAAAATTATCTCGTTTTACAAAAAAATACTGTCGAACAGGCTTTTGACTTTTCTAAATGGAATGCCAAATAAGCCTGATATAAACTAAAGTTGTTCATTCACTAAGCTAAATAAACATGTTTACATCACACATGCATCTATCATTCATCATCTTTCCCACCAATGGGTTGGGGTGGAGGTTGATCAAAGATGAGGAAGTTGCTATCTATACAATACAATGAGCTAGTATCACTAGATAATCAAACCATGGAAGTTATTCCCTGTAGCACTACTTACTTAAAACTTGTCAATCTCTGTTAATAATCAGTTTAGTATCTCCAATAAACATAATTAAAGTCATGCCATCGAGTCACCATGCTAATGGCTTCCAATATCAAGTGAATAGCATGGGTTTATGGTCATAACTATGACTTTTAACTCATTCATAATTAACTTTGACTATTATTAATAATAGGAAAAATTAATCTTAAAATCCTTCAACCTTTAACTTATCATAACCCAATACCTTAACTATGACCCGGCTCGACTTATTCCATAAACTTTTGATTCGCTCATGACTCTGTCCCTTATCTTTTTATTTTTTATATTATAATCATTATTAATTTATGAGGCATCATGCGTGGCATTAATCGATTCCAACTCAGCTCCATGTGGTAAAAAAATTTCCAACTCAACAACATTACCTTCTCTCCTCACCAAGGAAAAAAACCGCACCGCCCTGCTCATGCTGGAAATAGGTGAACAAGTGCATGGTCCGGTCCGATTGAGCTGTTAAACTGAGAATCGTGTTAACTTGATCAACCTGGTGTTAACCCCTCGAACCTGGCTAAGTAGGCAGGTTGGATGGGGTTAACTAGTTTGCTCTTTTTTTTAAAAAAAAACAGAGAGAGTGAAGTTGGTGGAAAAAGAGGAGGGGATGAGATAACTAGAAAACTCTATTTATCATCGCCAACATCGAATGCTCATCGAGGAAGGAAGGACACATATAACAAGTATTTCCAAGACTGAGCATCACTTCATCAGTTCAGAGATCCATCCAAAATAAGTGATGCGATCCAACAAGCCGACTCATCAAATTCAAATGAGTCTTTGCAAATTTCAAGTGAACCAATCATAAAAGCAAGAGTCAAGAGAATTAATGAAGCATTGAATGTGCTTGTGGAAGAGGTTTTAATAAAACAAATGGCATTTGGATCAACAAATGAGAATGAAAACTCCAAGAACATTATTAATTTGATTTGGGCTAAAAGTGAAGCTAAATTCATATTTTGAGTTTGAAGACTTCAAATTAAAAGGCTTAGACCAAGTACTATACATGTGATAACTCATTTAGGTCTAAATAATCATATTTCGACCCTAAAAATGATTATTAGCTATTACTTATTTTATCTGTACAAAAAATTGAATTCCAAATTAGTTAGAAGATATTCTTTTAAATATCTGTGTTCCTAAATTTTAGGATAGAGATTAGCTTTAATTGAATTTTATCTTTCTAGATCAATTGCATTTAATATTTTTAGGATAGAATTTCATATTATAACCTTTATAAATACATTTTACTCCTCGTCCTTGAAATTAGATAATGAAAATTTGAGTTTGAGATTAACACTTTGCATTCGGCAAATTGCTTCTTGAGAGAGGATTCTCTCCATTGTTCTTTATTGAACTAACGACTTATCAATGTTTGATCAATCTTATGACGTCTTCCAATATATAGAATCATTATTCTTCCGTATTTAAATGTTCAAGTGAATCATTAATCTTTGTTTAACTTTCTTTTGGAGTGCGTTTATTTTTTTTATTGACTCTGTCTCTAGGTTCTTATAATCTCTCCCATTAGGTTCGCACCCTCAGGGGTTGATAGGGAGTACATAGGATAGGACAACATGCCACTGTGTGCACAGAAAAAGCAAGGAGGAAAAAAAAAGAAGGTATGGTGCCAAAGGTGAATGAAACAGGAAAGGAAGATCATTTATTGTTATATTTTATTATAAGTTATTATTAATATTGTTATATTTTTTATTTTAAATTAAAATTTATTATTTTGATGTAGTTGATTTGAGCCTGAGTCAACTCCCATCTGATACATAAATCTTTAAACCATTATCTTAACCGGTTCGGTTTGATTTTTTAAACCTCACCCATCCACTACATTGATTGCCCACCTTCTTCAGCCAAATCTGCAAAAAAATAAATTGGATACGCTTGTAGATTTTTGAATTTGATTCATAGGATCATGAATCATATTAATTTGCTTATACCCTATAAATAATAAAAAATATTTGAACCTTTAATAAATGTGAATATTGGAATTTTTTTATAATGTATATTGATATAAAATAAAGATTTTGGAAAAAAAATAAATTTAACTAGTAATATAAATGTTGTTCTATAAAATAAAATACCAAGGAAAATAGGATGTGGTTCCAAATATAAGCTTCAAATTTATGTGGAAGTCTTTTTTATATAAGCTACTGTTTAATTTTGTTTATTATTTAATGCATTTTTTTAATTTTATCTTTAATTAATTATATGTATCCTATATTTTTTTTTTTGACTTATTCTCTCCTATATCATTTTCCATATATTCCCTCTTACAAAACAAAGTACATTTGTTTACTTAGCTATTATTTTTAACCAATTTTATCCAATTTTTTTAAAATGTTTTTCTTATCATTTTGAAACTTATAATTGAAAGGTGAGAGTAATATTTCTAGCAAAATGGCATACTTTTAATGAAAAATTGGAATGCCTCTTGAACAGGTCTGTACAAAGTTTCACCAGAGCTTTGAGTCATTAAAAAAATGGAGATCTGGCCCTAAGGACAAAATTACCCCCACATGCATATTTTTTAAAAACTATAGCAAGGGTCTATTTGCGATGACATTAGGAAAGCACGCTCATATAAGTCGAGATAAAACTAATTTTATATAATTACCAATAAACCGTAAATCATGTTAAAAAAATAGATCATACTGTTAATTCAAAGTGACACATTATACTTCTAAGTGTATGTTTAGTGAATACACTACACTAGCCTTCAATACAAGGGACAAAACCTGGAATTTTCATTTGTTGCAACTGTCCCATAGCTTCCTGCAAAGTAGGACAAATTTCATCATCCAGACTTTGCTACTGTTTAATGGATTGATGTTGTGGAGCATCCAATCAGCAAAGGAAAAGTCTGGACATTTTTGGGACCTACTTGAATGCGGGTATTTTTTACTCACATCCACAGTAGCCTTTTTTTTTAATAAAATTAAAATTGATTAAAACAAAAATATATGGATAACTTCTGATCATAATATAAATTTATTTAATATTGGATGCTTGTTGATAATTTGATTTGTGATTCATATTTATTTTGAATGTAATCTTAAGAAGTGAATTGTATATTTTTAAATTGCATTATTTAAAATCTGAATTCGATGTTTTGTTTCATTTTAGGCAGTGAAAAATAAAAAGATATTCCAAATCCAAATTAAAAAAAATTATATGTAAAAAATATTTAAAAAAACTTCGCAACACCATTTTAGCTCGACCTGTGACGGGCTAGACCGTCGTAGTACAGCACCAATTTACAAATAGTATCCTTAATCATTTGTTGTCTAAGCTGTTTAACATTGGTCATGAGATGCTCTTTGACACCTAGCCATAAGCAAGTTCTAACACATCCTTTGGAGATGGAGGCTTTAGAGAACTAATTTTTTTGTCAAGACTAAGTGAGGAAGAAGGGTTTAAAAAAAAAGAATAATTCCACAATACATCTGGGCCCACAAAATGACTCCTTGGTGCTAGAATCCGAGATAATCTAGTAAAATATTGATATGATTCTATTTATACGGTAGATAGATAATGATATTTTTTTTATTCTATTAACAAGGTTGTCTGATTAAAATTTTCATATAAATACATATTTTTACCTTCATTTATTATTGTATTGACTTTGTCTTTTATGTGATGTAATGTATATTAAATGAGAATAAAGTTAAAAAGTTGTTGAATTTTAAACTATAGTTAATGAAGTTTAAGTTTTTTCTTAATTTATGTGAAACATGTTGAGAGTGAGTTATAAATAAGACCGAAGAAGTGGTAAAAAGTCTAAGGCGAGAAGTTTAAGGATTAGATGCAGGCTCAATTGGTATAGCTAAATTAGAATAAACTTGTATTTAATCTCTCTAACAACCAAAACAGGTTAACTATAGCCACAACATGATAAATAAATATTCGAATCTTCATTAAGAAATTTTTCCACATTTAGTGTCTGATAATATCTCGAATAGAATTCTCAACATGTTTGTTTGCATGCTTGAGCAGGCCCGCAAGTTTCAAGCATGTTTAATAAAAAAAATATTGTTTTAATCTTTTCAAATAAATTAACATTAAACAATAAAATTATTAATTTAAGAAGTAAATATTAAACATTAATTAAATGTTTTATATTTTCATTATAAATAGAGTAAGTAGTTGTTTGCTTTGAAACAAGTCCTTCAGGAGACAAAGATTTTACATTTTATTGTTTAATGTATATTTGTTATTTGCTTCTCATTTGAATAATTCACATAATATTTGGACATTCTCAGATACAATTAGAGAATTAGTTTTTATTTACTTTACATCAATAAAAATGATTCTATCAAAGTTATCTATTGGAAATTTTTTTGCAAGACTATTAAAACCAAATGAAATATTCTTGAAATTTGAGTAATTTTTTTAAAATCAATAAGAAGCACTTAACATAGAGAATAACACTTCTAGTAAATAAGCTTGAAAAGTATAATTAGTTAAGTAAATAAAACATTTATAATAATATATATTTGAAAAGTAAAGGTTTTAAGATATGAAAAAAAAATCACTAGAAAATAAGTTAAAATTTTTAAAATTAACATGTTTAGAAGGACTGTCCTTGTAGGGCCACAACTCTACAGGACTGACCCTTTTATACCCAACTTCTTCTTACTTTTAAAAAACCACAAGCTGGTTTGATCTGTTTTCCGACTCTATTTGGTTCTATTTATGCGTGTGAAAAATCTTATAAAAACAATTTCTTAAGTTAAATATCCAAATTCAATTGTTTTAAACATTCGACCCGACAAAAAAAATATGGATACAACCTGCAACAGAGACAAACTTTTAAAGTAAAGCTGGTATAAAAAAATATATCATATATCTTCTTAAGTGATTATTAGGGAACATATTTTCAACAAACACTTTCTTAAAAAACCAATACGAACTTAAATATGTAGATACAGGCTATACGTACACACATGTATAAAATTAATTAATAAAGACAAAGGATCGCTTTGAAGTAAAATGAAGTTTCTAAACAAATATACTAAACAAATAAACATGTTCACAATGAACTACTAATAAAAGCAAGAAAAATTAAAACTATTATTCCCAATTCAAACTAAATGTCGTTTTCTACTGGGAAAATCCAATATAAATATCATTTGAATTCCAAAATTTGAAATTAACGATCATTATAAGTTCGCTGTTCATTGTTTCTTTTCATCAATGAAGAAGCAATTGACATGACAAATCTCAATAACTATTGGCTGGAACATACAGTTGTTGAGTATTTAGATTAAATTTTTAAAATGATTTTACGTAATTCAAAGTAAATATGTGAGAGAAATTTTATCTCAATCTGTGTAAAAGGTTTTGGTAAATTTTGTTGCTGTCAGACTTGCTCGTGGCTAATCACATTATGCAATGTTAAATGAAACCGTACAGCAAGTCACTTTTTTATGGTATGTAATTGAAGCAATGGATTAATACTTATGGTTTAAATAATGAACCTCCTGATTAAATTAGCCAAGTTTAAAAATTGCAAGAGAACAAAAGTATTCCCTCCGGTTCTAATTGTTAATGATGTTTTTAAAGTTATGAAAATTACTGTAGGGACTATCAATATGCTGGGAATGGAGGGCGCAGTGGAATTTTAAAATATTTTCAATCCCTTTCTTGGATATGTTGAAGGCTTTTTTAATTGTGTAGTCAAGAAACATAATTTTGGAGCGTTTTCTTTTCCTTTCTTGCTTGGTTTCAAAAAGCCAACAGCCACGATCAGATTCATCTGCCGGTATCCACGAGAATGACTTTTCCAACACGAATGCGTGCTAGTGCCTCTAAGTTTGACTCTTGAATCTCCTTCTCACTCTTGGTTTCTCTCTCAAATTTCTGTTTTACATTTTTCATGTGTATAATTGAGAGCTTTGACTATTTATTTATAGATATTTAGAGTTTATCCTTTTGAATTTTCAAATATATCTTTTATCCATTTCAAAATTCAAATCTTATCAGAAACTATCAAATTTGAGAAATTAAATAAAGATGGTTTTATCTAAATCTTGCTGTTGTTGGGAGGCTGAGAAAACGTTGTCGCCGTCACCACCACCACCACCACTGCAATAGAAGTGACTCTCGTATACTATGGAAGGCCAATCAGGGTTTTCATTGATACAACTCGAGTTTTTACTCTAAAAACTCAAGTTTTGGGTTTGAAAACAGTCAAACACTATTAATAGCTTCAATAACTCAAGTTTTTAAGAAAAACTAGAGTTTTGACTCTTAAAGACAGTAAGAATAAAACTATGTAATTTGAGTTGGTTAAAATAATTCGAGTTATTACTAGGGATTGACAAGTTCAGTAATTACCATTAACAAGTTGAGCAGTAAGGATTGACAAGTCTAATATCAGTTGATATCACTTAAGTTTTGTTTAAAAAAAAACCTCAAGTTTCGGACTTCAAACTTGAATTTGGTGGGGCTGCAACATAGTATCAAAAAACTTATATGATATAATAGCATGAGGATAAAAGTTTTAAAGCTCAAATTTTTCTAGAGGAAAAAAAGGAAACAAAATTAGACTGAAATTTGCAGTGTTCCTATTTCTTGAATAACCAAATTTTCATTTTGTATCTCTAATGTTAAAGAATTTCCACTTCTAAATGAATAAAGTTATTCTTCTAAGGTCATTTATAAATAACTAATATAAACTTTTTAATATTTAAAAATTAGTTATAGAAGACTAGGGGGAGTAACATTCCGCCCATCAACATCCATGAAATATGAAGACAAGGGGATAAAAACCAATGTGTTCTAGCTCAGTTTGTGCTGAACTCATTAAAAGGAAAATTATTCCCAAAGATCAGATTCATGAATTATTTATTTTGAAGAATCATTATTAATAAATACTCGTGTTCCACTTGTAAAATCACAAGTTGAGGGGTAAACAATGATGATTCTTTTAGTTGAAAATTTGCATTGTGTAAATAATAAATATTTATAATTCAATTGGTAAACTTATCCATGTGAACAATTCGCTTTGTTTTAGGTATTGATGGAAGGATAGTTACAATTAAAAACTTCATATAATACTTGGTCCCTTAAGTTTATTTTGAGTTTGACTTTGATCCCTCGATTTTCAAAACATGAGTTTTGATCTTTAAAGGGGCAATTTCAATTTTTTTTAAATTATAGAAACCAATATTTTGAATAGAATAGAATAGAATTTGAGGGACTAAAACCTGTTATTAAAATTTGAAGGACCAAAACTAAAATGAGGAAAAACTTGAGAGATCAAAGATTATATTATCACTACAATTAACTATATCATTAACCATAATTTGCATAATTTGTGCTACACAACATATCCCTATGAAATCAGACTTTCAAGTTTTACACAAGTTTGAATCAACAAACACCAACACTACAACAAGCTTGAAAGTGAAACATCTCTTGTAAAATGCCAGCACGCAAGCATTTGGACAGAAGCAGGATAATTCTACATACTACTGTGTCAGTGTATGCACCAAAGCAACATTTATATTTCTGAAGTGGCCTTCTTATCCCTAGTGCAAGAAAATTGGCTGCTTTATCCTAGTCTAGCTGTACCTGAGCTCGATGACTCACCCATTGCATCAGGAGATGCTGCAGCCTGTGATGACTCCCTCTTCAGAGAAGTTGGCATTCCCGAAATCTCCTGAAAGCAGTGGTAAAAATCCTTGAAAAATCAGAAGGCATGGATAAATGAAATAAGAAGGAACTGGCAATGAGGGCAAAATCATTTCAGCATACATAATCAATCACGCTTTAATCGAAGCAAGCAATTACTGCTATTTAGAAACCAACAGAAAGTTAAATTATACCTTCATCAAATGTAACCTCATATCACAGGGACGAGCCCGATTCCCTATGCATGCCATCACAAATTTAGAGTATTGAAATAAAACATCAGCAGCAGCCTGCTTTTTCTCTTCAGTCTGAAAATTAAAAGATGGTTGAGAAAGAAAATCGAACATAAAGAGAGACATTAATCAGTTAGATAGACAATCCCAGAAACAGAGAACAGAAATTTCAATCCTCAACACCACAGGATTTATGAAGTTCAAATGTTTGCAAAGCATCTGAATTTTTTATCCCAGAAGCTGAGAATGATCAAATTAAATGTTCTGCCAATTGAACCTTACCTAATAGTTATAGCTTTTGGCTTGTTGATCACACAAAAATTTGCATTGAGGGCTCGCTCATGGGTGCGATCCTATCTTGGCAGTGGGTTCAAAACCTATCTTTATAATTTAAGTTAAAGGAAGAACCTTTCTTAGGAGAGACAACCATACGCTTTAAATATGGGGCCTGTGGTCTGGATTCGTTCAGGTGGATCAGAAAGTAGAAAGAAACTTTTGAACTTGTCCTTGGTATGGTTTGATAAAGAAAGAGAGGCATGCTCTAACAGCTAGAGCTTGCTGTCTTGTAGTGAACACTACCCCTCAAAGTTACGGGCTAGCTCAAGGCAAATATACTCATTTTTTTTAGCCAATTATGTTAATCTTCATTGAGCATTTATGTCTCATAATCTTCATTTTATCAAACTACAACCAAAGGAAACTAAAGAAGTTATACCAAAATGCAACCACTACCAAATGACATGTGCATGTGACCCTAACACACATGAAACAAACAAATGCCCTCTGGCATCACTAGCCCAAGCATCTAAAGAATCTGAACAAAGCTGAAAAGACACAGTCAATGTTGTCACATGTAAACAAGGCTCCAAACAAACGTTGACACAACACGAGTTCAATCAATAGGCAAAATATTTTATATTTGACGATATGCCTATTTAAATAATTGACAGAGAGGGGTCCAAAGAGTTTCTGCACCAGCTTGAACCTTAATTTAAATTCCATCAAGAGCAACTGCCACCGCATGTGTTTCAATTTTTATCTAAAAGAAGCAAGGAGTTTGAAAAAAAGTTATGGATTGTTTACTTGATACTTGGACATCTTGTCAAAATACCAACTATACATGTCTTATTTGATGTGATCCCGTGTGGCATCCAAATTGGCCTTCGTTAGGGCATCCAAGTTCTAGGTGGCATGCTAAGTCATCAGGTTATGCAATGTCACTTGGAGGAGACAAACTGGACTAGAATCTTGCATATTTGAGACCAAATGCATGTTGAAATAGACCCGGGGAACTCAAGGGCGTCAATAGTAATCCAAGTCAGTTTTTGCCTTTTTGGATAGCCCAAAAAAGTCTTCCAAAGCCGAAGTCAAGGATAGAGAAGCATTACCGAGAGTAAAGCTTATAAGTGGCATGAAAGATTGTTTAATGAAGACAAGCAGCACCATATGAAAAGTCTTAGATTAATAGTGTCCAATGGTTAATTTCAATTATGTTTTAGTTTCAGTTTTACCTTTTTAGCCTATTATTAGTAAATAAGCATGTCATGCACCAAACTTGCGATGTCATTAATTAGGTGGCATGATATATTAATTTCAGCATTTTTAATCACTATTATTTTTTTTATTTTTTTTTGCTTCTACTCATTATTATATCTTTTTTACTTAGTCTTTTAATAGGGAAGGCACCTAAGTCAGTCGATTAAGCTTTCTTTTAGCTATACTTTTCTAGAGACTTGGTTTTTCTTTACCTATCTAAAGGCCACCTTATCTAAACGCAAATTAGGGATTGGAATTGAATAATTTTGATATTTCTTTCAAACAAGTATAGATCGTTCCTTGAATTATTTGGTCAATATGCCTCCGTAGCAATATTGTGATCGTCTCTTATGTTCTGCATACTAAGAGTTTTTTGAAACAGAGTTACCATTGGGTGTTTTCATATACTAGGTGCTTCATGGGACATGTTTTCTTTGAGTTTCAAGTTTTTGATCAACCTATCCTCTTCTTATTTCCTTTTTCTGTTTTGTAGTTATCTTTGCCAACCAAC
>JANTPZ010150238.1:1456-18534 GCA_025593235.1 Vachellia pachyceras
GAAAGCGGAGTGAAGTAGCACGTAAGGAAAAGAGAGAGAATTTGTGGTGTTGTGGAACTCTCACTCAGCTCAAGCTCAGCAGACCCTTTGGTCAAGATAAAGTCTTTCGACTCTGATCACTTCAATCAATACATGGCAATGTAGAGTGCGTTGGGACTATTTATGGTGCCAATGGTTTGTGAGTAGAGAAGTAGTTTATACATCCACAGAACCGTCCCGCGCCTTCTACATTACGTAGATGTAGATCTATTCTCTATTCATCACAGAGAGATATATGATAGCGATTCAAGTGAATTTGATTGTCACTGTCACTTGATTTCCTTCAAACCCCGGAAATGAGGAATAATTAGTCCTAATATACATAAATTATACAGTTATTACATGTTATTTTAATTTAACGTTACTGTCCAGAAGACAACAATATTTTAAAAAAATGGACAAATGTTATTCGATTTTTTAAATAAACTCATTTTTAAAATATTACAAAGATATTTTAATTTAGAAATAATAGTACATTTATGTAAATTAATTCATTTTTTATGTTCTGATGAAATCATGACATCATGTACTAAGATATATAGGCACCGTTTGGCAACGCGGTACTTTTACTTAAAGCACGTTCAACAGTGTTTTTCCTAAAAATGAAATAATCTTCTCCATATATTTGCCTCGACTTATGTAAAAGTACTTCTCCACCGCGTTGTCAAACGGACACATTTTTCCCAACGGTGCACGTAAATCAAGATAAAACCATCTCGAAATCTGTTAAAACTATCTTGAAACCCATAAAAACCATCTCGAAATCTATAAAATCACCTCGGAAGCCGTAACTCATTTCTCCCAACGAAATTCCCAAACGCACTTTTTATGTATACAGAGATTACAGACTTCTTGATGTCGAGTAGAATGATATTGTTCCCATTTGAAAAATCAATGGCAGAATGCATTTATATTTGAATAAATGTTGGATTCAGAGTGCATTTATTATATCAAAACGAAATTTTTTACTTAGAATGTATGTTAAACAAAAGGGTTATTAAATGTTGGAATCTACAAACTAACGAACTTTTATGTTCAAAATACATTTTGAATCCAAAAAAGTTGTATTCAAACACGCACATTAACTTTAACCACTAACATATATGTATATATAATTTAAGAATTTATATTCTTCCTAAGTTATTACTTGTACAATTTATTAATCAAATTTCAAATTACAAGCTAGCAATATAAATCTTATGTTAACATTATACACAACAAATCCAATTACAACACCATCTTCTGTCATTAATATATGAGTTAGTTAAATATACAATTTGTCTCCACATCATTCTTTGATTAATCCATTTTTTAAAAGCCGAAAGTAATTTCAACGATGATTTTAATTTATATTAATTGATTAAACAAAACGAGGCAAGTCATGAAGAGATCGAGATCCAATCATTCCTCATTTTATTACAAGACATAAGATGTGCTTTACATATGATTTTGTAATATACTAAAACATGCAACCTTTTGAATTCAGCTCCCCTCCGGCCTCTATCTTCTCCATATGCACTTTTAGGATTTGTTTAGAAATCCGTTTAAAAATAGTTTTTATAGAGTCCGAAGCAAAACATAAATTTTGAAGAATAGATTTTGAAAGAATAGCTTTACGGAAGGTTTTAAAATGTTATTGTATTTGGGAAGTTATTAGACCCATTTGGCAAACTGTCATAAGCTACTTATAAGTGCTTATTCACACAAGTCGAGGCAAATATGTGGAGGAGATTGTCTCGTTTTACGGAAAAGCACTGTTGAACGTGCTTATAAAAATAAGCCACTGCTTGCCAAACAGGGCCATTATCTTTTACGGAGTTCAAAACAAAAAGTAAGTATGAAATAGGAAAGAGAAAATTTATTAGGAGAGAGAGTGTGATTTGATAAAAAATTATTTTTTCAAAATCTAAGTTTTAAACCGAGATTTTATATCCAAAATAATATTTTTATAAAATTTTTGAATCTAGATTTCATCACAAAACCTAAATTTTATAACTGAGATTCAAACATACTCTTAAACTCAACGAATCCTGCCCAACAAAAAATCACATTTCAACAATAACCTTAAAAGAAGACTGAAATACACCAACGTGGCATGCATGAAATGCTACCAATAAGTAGGATACTATCTCAAGCACTGTTTTCATACAAATAACCTATTATCCACCATTAATTCCCACAAATTTTAATTGGTGTACTTTGTATAAAACAAAAGGGTGCCTTATTTTGTTCCTTTAATTCTATGAAGTAATTTTTCAATCTTTTAATCCTAACCCATTAAAATTGCATATATTAAAATTTTAAACGTGGATGAAACATTAGATATATTAAGCTTAATTTTTAAAAACAACTATTATTATTAGTATTATAAAAAATTACTCCCTCCTGGATTTAGTTATAAGCTTCAAATTCGTGAAGGGGTATGGTCCGTATAAGCTTCAATTTGGATGTTTGAGCATTTAATACGTGTGTTTTTAAATTTTACCGTCAATTAATTGCATATTTCTCCCACAATTTTTTACATGAATAAAATAGTTTTTGGAAAATGAGTTAATACCTCGTGTCTTTAATATAAATATTAATTAATTTTTTAAAAAAATGTTAAATAAGTGAAATAATTTATTTTTCTTAAAATCAAATTATTTAATTTATAAGTTAATGTATAATATAATTACACACGTAAATAAATAGTTTAAAGTAATTTCTTTAGTTTTTTTAAACTTTCTTAAAAAAATCAATTTTATATTTATTACTTTTTAACAAATTTTAACAGTAGTTCACTTACTTGAACCTATGGGAGTATCATTGAAGGCTAACCATATTACCCATTTAGTGCTTGTTTGTAAAAATTTATTTATTTTCTATAAGTGTTTTTTTTGTAAAATGAGATAATCTCCTCCATATATTTACTTCGACTTGTGTAAAAATGCTTATTTACTGCGTTCTCTAGCGGATACTGAAAATGTAGTCTCTGAAGTTGTTCGTTTTTTTGGCGCTGCATGGCGGTTCCCCTCGGGATTGGCTGCAATCGGTGTCTCTGGTGATCGGAGGGAAGCAGAGATCTTCTTGACAGAGTCCCGGCAGCGCCTCAGCCTTTTCCTTCTGCAATTTTGGGAACAGCGTGGTCGCGTACTTTAGGCATTCGCATCCGGCTCGACAGCCCTCTTGTTTCGGCCCGATCTCATTCTGCACCGCCCTAAGGCCGTCGCAGCACTCCGGCGGCGGCACCTTGAAGTGATCACCTTCGATGTGCAGAAAAACACATAAAACGACGTCATATCGTCGAACAATTCAGCGCCTCCCCTCGCTCCGCCATCATCGTTGCCGTCATCACCACTAGCCCCACCGCAACGGCCGCCGTCTTCCTCACTCCGCTACTCTTCATCTTCGATCTTATTAATAACTCTCTTTTGTTGTGCTGTAATATCGACGTCGATCGATCGACTATGTGTTTTCTGAGAAACTATGGGTTATGGTGAAGTTATTATATATACTATATAGTAGCTCATGAACAAGTGGGAGATCGATATAGAGGAAAAATCAATTAAAAAAGCGACAAATAATTAAACATTTTTCAAGTACTATATGTGTAGGATTGGCATTCTACCTATTAAAAGGCGAACCTAGACCCTAATTCAGGTATGCAAATTATTTTTTAAAAGATAAATGGGATTTATTCTTAATATCCTTTGAGAAGAATTTGAGCAAAAATTTAGTGGGTTCAAAATTAGCAAATGAGTGGGTGCAAAATAAATCACATAGTACTAATATATACCTAATTTTCTGGAAGTCAGGGGATGCGGCTGCACCCGGTGGAATCTATGTAGGTCCGCCCATTGACACACTCATATGAATCGATGTGATTCACAATTCCGAGTTTTGTCGTGTTTAGTATTTAATGTTTACGTGCTTGTTTGAGAATCACTCCCCTCAACGATTATGTAAGTTAAAATAAAAAAACATCTCGAAATGTGTAAAATATTTTGGGAATTTGGGAACAGCGTGGTCGCACACTTTAGGCATTCGCATCCGGCTCGACAGCCCTCTTGTTTCGGCCCGATCTCATTCTTCACCACCCTAAGGCCGTCGTAGCACTCCGGCAGCGGTACCTTGAAGTGATCACCTTCCCTGTACAGAAAACACACATAAAACGACGTCCCTATCGTCGAACAATTCAGCACCTCCCCTCGCTCCGCCATCATCGTCGTCGTCATCACCACTAGCCCCACCGCAACGGCCACCGTCTTCCTCACTCCGCTACTCTTCATCATCAATCTTATTAATAACTCTTCTGTAATGCTGTAATATCAACGTCGATCGATCGACCATGTGTTTTCTGAGAAACTTGGGGTTATGGTGAAGTTATTGTATATACTATATAGTATAGCTCATGAACAAGTGGGAGATCGATATAGAGGCAAAATCAACTAAAGAAGCAATAAATTATTGACATTTTTCAAGTACGTATATATGTAGGATTGGCATTCTACGTTTTAAAACACATACACAATTCCGAGTTCTGTCGTGTTTGGTATTTAACGTTTATGTGAGTCAGCCGTGATGTTTGCACGGAAGTTGAGAAGTTGAAAGAGATGGCGAAAAAAGAACGCATGGATTACGACGGTGAGACGAAGTGGCAAGCTAAGCTTCATGATTTTTTTTACCAAAACATATTTATCCTTACGTAATAAGGAGCAATTCATTTTTTATATGTCGAAGTTTACATGAATTAGGTTCCAAGAGCTTAACAGGATCATGGGCATGCTTTTGGGATGAAAGAACGCTTATAGAAATATTTACAAATCGCTCACTAACAAGATTTTCATATTCACTAGAAATAATATTATGTTCAAAATAGTGTTAAATACTAAATGTGAACATCCTTCTTAACAAGTATTCGAATATTGGTTCATCCCTACCATCGTGATTTAAGCGTGTGATGGAGGTTGGGTCTAACAAATGAGCTAATCCCTTAAAAAATAGATGCCGGCCACATTTAATGCCCATGGTTCCTTTTTTTTGTTGGCAAAAAATGCTCATGTTTTCTCAAATATAGTTATCTCTAATAGGAAGATGTATGTGATTAGTGGCGGTTGAATCTAACATAAGGAGTTAATCTCTCACAACATATTAAACTAACATTTGAATTTCATTGGGAGATCTACTCATGTTTAATGATGTTCGAAAGTACCTTAAATAAAATTGCTTCTAATAATAGAAATTAGAAAACATTATTTACATGTGTGTCTTTCTTCCCCATTATGGCACAAGTATTTTAAACACTATCATGTTGAATATACAGTAGAACATTAAATGTGAGCACATTTATCCTATTCATAAAAAATATTAAAAGAGAAGTGTGAGCACATGCAAAATGATTTTCCCATGATAATTTAATTTTTCTTAGAGAGGTGAAAACAAGGTATAGATTTTCCCAAGTTAACTTTTCTATTTGTACAAAAGCTATCCATACACCAACGTGAGTCAAATCTAGTAGAATAAGTTAGTTCATTACAATGCAGTGAATCAATATTTTGAATCTCGTTGAATAAGATACCCACATTTAATATTTAGCAATATCTCAAACATAATTGTTTTCAACAAAATGATGCATAAGGATGGCAACAAAAAAATGTTGATCATGCTTATGGACGAGAATTCTTGCTTAAGTTGGAACTTGAACGTCTCGGTATAGGGTCCGTTTGGTACAACGGTATATCGCAGTGAAGTTGGTGATGGATACAGCTCAGACTATAAAGGTACTCAAATAACTAGTAATGTGTGTTTACTGTTAACAAACTTAACGTGCTTGTTTGGGAACTCCGTTGGGAAAATGGATTTTGCAGATTTTGAGGCATTTTAGGAATTTCAAGATGGTTTTACGGATTTCAAAATGGTTTTTATGAATTTCGAGATGGTTTTTACAGATTTCGAGATGATTTTGTCTAGACTTACGTGCACCGTTTGGGAAAATGGCTTCCCAAACAGGCACAACATCATTTAGGTTCCAGCTACTCCTGTTCATTTTTCCCCATTCAGGGATATCAATCTTGGGTTTCTCTAAGTCAATTTGTTATTTAATTTTCAGAGTAGAGCCTTGTTAGGGACGGTGTATCGGTGATGTTAGATGAAGATGTAATATACTATTAAGAATGGGCGATTTTAGATGAAGATGTAATAATTCGGAGCAATATATTAAAAATTACTGTTGACATTCTAAACTTGTTTATTTTCACTTTAATCTCTAGATGATGAAACTTTTTTCTCCAACAACACGAGTGATCACAGAGACACTGGGTTGACACTCTATCGGTTGGAGATACTGAAAATAGAATTATTCTCTGTGTATGGATGTCGGGCATGTATCTAAAAACTTGTATTCTCCATATTTGACTAATTATGTGTTTTGAACTAATATTTTATGCACAAAAGCATGATCGCCTGAAACTGTGAATTGTATTATCTACAAATAAAGAGCAGTTAGTATGTTTACATTTATTCTAAATTTTTTTGCCTGTCCATAAATTTTGCAGTCTGAAATTAATTTGCTAGACTTTCAAGACGCCGAACCTGATATTCTTGTACACACTAACCTGGCTATTCAAGAACGCTTCAATAAGAGATTTAATCCTGCTCTTAAAGCCCTGTGCAAAAAGAAAGGACTTGATGTTGAGGTAATCAATTTTTCAAAATTCTATACCTTCCAGATGAATTTGTGGTTATTGGATTTTGACCAACTGTCAGATGCATTGCTTGAATGATTCTGATAAAATATTGGACGAGATGTGTAAATATAAACTATTATTAAATGTAGAGTAAATGAGCGGGTGGTTGAATTTGAGCATGTATTGATCAGTTTTGCTTCATAATGTAATGAGGGAAGCAATTTTACTTCTCAGGACGTAAGTATGTATGACCTTTCAGTAGCAAGGCTTGAAGTACTTGTGGGCGATAGACAGGTTTATAAAAGTCAAAAGTAAGTCAGAGTTTAACATTTGCAGAAAGTAATATTAGAGGGTAGTTAAGAAGTGACCCAACCAAAGAGAGATTAAGGTTGAGAGTAAGTCTTCTCCTTAAAGCACCGTCTTAAATTATTTTGGCTTTATTTTGAATCGTGGATGAAGAGTGAGCTCCTAATCAACAAAATTATTTGGCTATTGAAAATGGGTGGCAACAGCCATTATTCTTTATCTAGGAACTGCTTAATCCAAAAGCTACAAGGTTTGGTTCATCTGTTGTTGGAATTGGTTCATCTGTAACAGAGGAAAACATTGAGATGAAAGAGTTTTCAAAATCTGATTTGAATATTTTGTTGTCTGTTGAGATTTTTGGAGTCTTACTTAAGAACTGATTTTGTAGATTGAGTAGTCAGTAGTCATAGTTTGTATTGGGTTCTCAGGTGGGATGGGTCACCCTCTCTCAAAAGATATTTATGGAGGTGTGACTAGGGAACATCTTCTAAGATAGAGATACTGAAACATAGGACTTGTATACTGCCTAAATCTCCAATAATCGGAGAGTTGATGTCACGGTAGCTGCACTCTATGACATGACACCTCACTTGACTCTTTCTCCAAGTTGAACCCTCTTAGAACAGAAGGTCAGTGCTTGTGCTCTTGGGCATCTGTTTTTGAATGTTGTGAAGGCAGACTTTGGGGATTGAATGGTAGAGTGGTTGGTTGTCCTATTAGAAAGGGGTCTGGTTTTCCTTTTCCTTCGTGTTTTTTTTTTGTTTTTTTTGGGGGGGTGGTCATCTAAATAAGTAGATACTGCCTTACAAGGAACTTTTACCTCTTGTGCATGTAAGATCTGACCAGATTTTCGTTCAGCAAATGCCTGTCATCTGATTTGTTATGTTGTGCTCTTGCGTCTATACTAATTAGGTTTGTATTCACACATACAAACACGTCGTGTTTGACCTAAATCTTGGTTCAAAATGCTTGACTGTCCTTCGCAGTTTGCAGTATGAACTATGAAGCTGATTATTTAACTCTGATTAATTGGCTTTTAGGGAGCTAGGTTGATTGGGGTAGACAGCCTTGGTATGGATGTCAGAGTTTTCTCACGGACAGAAGTAAAAATGGCTCTCCTATTTGGGGGTAGGGGCACTAGATGCCAAGTATGATTTCGTTGAAGAGCCTCAAATTCCTCATCCATAGCTTTCTTCTATTAAGGAGAGTTAAGGGCCTCAATGAGAGTGGCTGGTTCATCATGGGGTGTAGCAACAACCAGGGCCTTAGGCTTAAAAATGCCATTCATGGATCTTGTAACAATTCTAGATGGTGCAGTAGTTAGGGGCACATGTGAAGAGGAAGTAGAAGAGGAAGCAGTAGGGGATCTTGCAACAGATGATGTGGTGTCCCTAGCAGAACTCATAGGAAGCTCGGGCAAGGGAGGATCTGAGGAGCAAATGGCAGGGGCAGGAGATGGAGTGGATGGGCATTTTGAGAATGTGCCTGAAGGGTAGGTGGTCGAGTTGAGGGCAAGGCAGGTGAAGAAATATGTGAGGACATAGGGTGTTGCTGCATCAGTCTACAGTAGGGAAACTCACATTCATTAAAGATGACATCTCGGGAGATGTAAAGGCGGCCAAGTGGATCCCAACACTTGTATCCTTTATGAGAGGAACTATATCCAAGGAAGACACACGCCACAGATCTGTAATCCAGCTTGTGCTTGTTATAGGGACTTGTGTGAAGGAAGCATAGGCATCCAAAAGTGCGCAGGTGATTATATGCAGGGTCTTTGCCAAAGAGTTTGGAGAAAGGTGTAGCTCCCCCTAAAGCCTTGGAGGGCAACCTGTTTCCCAGATAACAGGCTGTGTGAAAGGCATCTGACTAGAGAGAGTGGTAGTGCAGCATTAGCCAATAAGGTGAGGCCAGTTTCAGTAATTGTTCTATGCTTCCTCTCAGCCACTCCGTTCTACTCATGCGTGTAGGGACAACATAGGCGATGCAAACTACCATGCTCTTGAAGAAATTTACCTATCTTGAGGAACTCAGCACCACCATCAGATTGTAAGGCCAGAATCTTGGAGCTAAACTGTAGTTCAACCATAGCCTTGAACTTGAGGAATGTAGAGAACACTTCAGACTTGGTACACAAGGGATAGAACCAAGTGTATCTGCTATAGGCATCTGTAAAATGAATGTAATATTTGTAACCTTCATGTGAAGTAGAGGGAGCAGGGCCCCAAATGTCAGTGTGAATTAGCTGTAATGGCTTAGTGTGTTGAGTCTGAGAATCAGGGAAGGGATGTTTATGGGACTTTCCCATTGAACAGGAATTACAAAAGTCAAAGGATGACCTCGTATTATTAGCAATATGACACAGTTTCATGATTTTAGAAACTACATGTGAGGAAGGATGGCCTAGTCGATTGTGCCAAATTTTAAAGGAAGAGACAGCAGATGAATCAACAAAGGAGCAAGAGTTACAATTGAATTGAATAAGAGGATTTGAAGGGGAAACAATAGTAGATGTGAGTAATCCAGTGGGAGATGGTTTGCGTTGCCTTATTGAGTGGAGTGACAGCACTATGTCCCAAAGTGGATAGAGACCAGTGTTGGTGTAACCTCGATACAATTCCTGATCAGTTTCCAGATCCTTGATAACATAGACATTAGAAAAGAAGGCAATGAGTATGTTATTATCAAGACATAAACGATAGATGCTCAAGAGGTTCTTAGTCATAGAAGGGACATGTAAGATATTCTTAAGGTGCAGTGAGGAATTGTGTTGCAAATGAACAAGAGAAGAATGACCAGTACAGTGTACAGGGAGATCAAATCCATCACCAACTGAGATAGAGCTATGTTTCTTGCTACCTGACTTAGCCGTGATGTTGTTATCATCATGAGTGACGTGGCTGGTGGCACCGGAGTCCAGATACCAGTTTGGATCTATCACAGAGTCGGTAGATGCTATGTGAGACCTTGGGGATTTCTTGGTGCTTTGGTTGGAAATGTTGAGGGCTTGAAACTCCTCATCATAGCGATACTAGCAATCAGCTGCTATGTGTCCACGCTTGTCACAGATCTGACATGTTGTTACCTGAGAGGAGAGGTTGGTGGAGTGAGATGAGCGACCTCCATAGCCATCAAGAGTTCCTCCATGACCTCTGTTGCGTCCTTCATGTCTACGGTGACTTCCACAAGAAGGATGATTACCACGTCCTCTAGAGTTAGCAGCAACTATTGTATATGAGAGTTTTTGGTGCTTTTCAATCCTGGCTTCCTGAGCAAGTAGAAGTGCTTCAAGTTCATCCACGGTGTATGTCTCACTCCTGGTGGTGATTGCTGTGACAAATGAATCATACTCCTCAGGCAAGCCTTCGAGGATATGTTCAACATGATCCGATTCAGAGATCGGATGTCCAATGGCAGCTAAGGCATCCACAGTGCCTTTGAGTTTGAGAAGATAGTCATTCGCAAGTAGATCACGTTTCTTAAGGGATTTCAGTTGTGTTTTGAGTTGACGAGCCTTTGCCTTTGTCTGTGATGTGAAGTGGATCTGGAGTTTTCCCCAGATTTGAAGAGAAGTTTTGCAGCCGACGACGCGAGTGAGGATAACCTCAGACATGGAACAACACATCCAGGACATCAGCAGCTGAACTTGCCATTGCCAATCAAGAAATGCAGGGTTCATCTGGAACCCTTCTCCTTCAGCAGAGGATATGTATTTCGTTGGCAACTTTGCATCCTTGTCAATGAATCGATGCAAGTCATGTCCTCGTATTGCCGTAGTGATTTGTTGCTTCCACAGTAGGTAGTTGTGTTCTTCGAGCCTCACGGAGACGAGATGGTTGAATGTGACGATGTCCTTTCTTTGCGGATTGTTTCTGGCAGTCGATCCTTGTGCTTGAGGTGTCTTCTCCATGGATTCCTCGCCTTGACGCTCTGATACCATGTGAGAATTGGTAAAGATCGAGAGAGATAGAGAAGAGAGAAGGAAGTGCACAGTTGAGTGAAAGCTGATAGATATGTATTCATTTCAATACATTGGATATTGACCGGGGCCATCTAACTGACCATTGGTCAGTGTGTGGTAACTTGCCTAACTCAGTTACACTAACTAACATAATTATGTTTGCTCAGTTACTCTATCAGAATCTGTTAGTGTACAGTGACATAGCACGTGATTAACATGTGATACTCTAACATGGTTTTCCTTTTCCTTCGTGTTTTTTTTTTTGTTTTTTTTGGGGGGGTGGTCATCTGAATAAGTAGATACTGCCTTACAAGGAACTTTTACCTCTTGTGCATGTAATATCTGACCGGATTTTCGTTCAGCAAATGCCTGTCATCTGATCTGTTATGTTATGCTCTTGCGTCTATACTAATTAGGTTTGTATTCACACATACAAACACATCGTGTTTGATCTAAATCTTGGTTCAAAATGCTTGACTGTTCTTCGCAGTTTGCAGTATGAACTATGAAGCTGATTATTTAACTCTAATTAATTGGCTTTCAGGGAGCTAGGTTGATTGGGGTAGACAGCCTTGGTATGGATGTGAGAGTTTTCTCAGGGACAGAAGTAAAAACTCATCGATTTCCATTCAAAGTCCCAGTAAGCATCTTGGCTTACAAAGAACTCTACAGTATTTCTCGCTGTCATGCTAAAATTTACTATTACATCCACGTTACCATCTTGCTGAACTTGTCTGTTGTTAAAATACTCTAGCTCCTACCAATCTCTTAAGGAAAATGTGAATATTCTCTTAGACAATACAACTATTATTTGTGGACTCCGTTTCGGACCCAGGTTTATTAGCCTGAATATTAACTAATATTTTAGTTAAATGACTTAAATCAGGATACCTGATGTCTTTAGGATTTATTGCTGAAGTTGACTGTAGATAGGCATCTCATCTTTAGTATTATTTCCCTTCTTTATTTTTCTGTTCATAAAGCATAAGCATTTAAATAATCATGAAATGCTTTGTTATTTTTCTATGTATTCCCTCCTGTCCTATATGATGCTGTAATGTCATTGTCAAGAACATGTCTTCCTTTAGAAGCTAAATGCCTGCCTGGTTTGTAGAATCGGTGAAAGGTCCATGTTTAGAAATTTTATTGGTTAGAATGATCTACTATATTTTTATGCACATAAAGTATCAGTACTCTATAGGATTTCATACACAGAATATTGGTACTCAAATTCAATTTCTTGTCACCAATAAAACTTCAAATAAGGAATTTTCATTGATTTTTCCTAAATTTTATCAGCATATATATGAAGAAGCTCTGTTTTCAAATTTAAGACATTTCTCGCAAGGTGGGTGGTAGATAAACTCACATGATATTTCATGAACTAATGATGCATATAAACTTCATTAAAGAACAAGCCTTCGATCTGTATTTGCAGGCAACCTCTGAAGTTGGAGCTGAAAAGCAGATTCAGCAACTTCTGTTTCCAAGATCTAGGCGAAAAAGGTGCATGAGCTCATGGCGAAAAGTTTAAGAACCAGCACACAAATAGAGTATCGTGTCTAACTTTGCATGGCAGTTGTATCTTCATTTTATTTTCCCTTCTAAAATTGTCGCAACACCTTGCCATAGAGCAGATGATGCATAAAAATTATAGTTAGTTCTATACATCAGTTTGGTTTTGTTCTAGGAGGGTCATGTGGGTGTATGAAAGTTCCTCAGCAAATGAATAAAAGTACAAGGGGTGAAAGTAACAAAATTTTCTTTGCTGATGATAATAAGCGCCATCGCTAATCCATGATTATTCAATATGGTACTGTCTACTCCATTCTGAGTGAAGTTTTTCTGTTTTGTGCACTTTGCATCTTAATTTACAATTTTGGGAAAGATTACATTTAAGGATATAAACTTGACAAGATTTATATGGAAAATCTTGAAAACTAGTTATTTTCGAAATTTTAAAATTCAGAAGTTATTATATTTACAATGTTTTAAATATTTGGTCATCTAAGATCCTAAACTCAAACTTATCCTATCATTCTCCCAATACGAGAAGTTATTATTTCTTTTTCCCCCTTTTCCACTAAAATATAAAAAAAGTTGTTCTGAAGATGGTGCTAACAAATATTCCGGAGGAAAAAAGTAAGAAAATTCATTTTCCCCCGTCGTGAAAATGTCAAATTGTAAAGGGGATACATGATTCTTTTCTCACAGATTTTTAAGATCTTAAAATATTATGCCGATCAATAACCACGTTAACAAATGATTCTTAGTTCCAGATAAAAGGAATGGTTATAAATATAGCAAACAACAAAGGGAAATTTATTTGGGAGGAAGTATCAAGTATTGAAGGTCCTTGAAGATTACTGTAGACCTGCAGTTAGCTTCAAGAACCATAAAAGCACGTTCTTGAAGATTTCTTAAAAGTGATTACAAATTTTGGAATCTGCAATAACCTTCTAGTATTTGATTATTTCTCTCAACTTTCAAGCCTATTTGGGACTGTGCTTGTTTGGAAGCTATTTTAAAAATAGTTTTTACAGATTCCGAGGTAAAAGTTAGGTTTTGAAAAATAGTTTTTACAGATTCCAAGGTAAAACCTAGGTTTTAAAAAAGTGATTTATGTTTGGGAAGTTATTAGCTTTTATGAATTCTGAGGCAAAAAAGTGGGTAGGAAAGAGAAAAGAGAAACAATGAAAAGTAGGAAAGAGGAAAGAAAAGAAAGAAAAAGTAGGAAAAATGAAAGAGAAAGAAAGAAAAAAGTAGGAAAGAGGAAATCTAGGTTTCAAAACCTAGGTTTTAAACCGAGGTTTTGTAACCAAAATAGTTTTTCAGAAAAAAATTTATACTTGGACAAAACCTAGGTTTTGAGTTAAAATTAAGTTTTGAAACCAAACCTAGATTTCAGGAAGTGATGACAAACAAGCCCTTAGTGCATGTTTGGGAAATCTTTCCCCAACGATGCACGCAAGCCAAAACAAAAAACATCTTGAAATCGATAAAAAGTATCTCGAAATTCATAAAAAGCATATCAAAATTTGTAAACTTATTTTTCTCAACGGATTCCCAAACACACACTTAGTTCAATTCTTTGTATTGATTATGTGCGTGTTTGGGAATCCGTTGGGAGAACGATTTTATGGATTTTAAGGTAAGTATGTGAGAAGAATTTTGTCTCAATTTACGTGCAACGTGATTGGAAATTACTTTCTAAACACACGCTATGTCAAGTTCTACAATCACACTTAACTATGTATCCTATTTTTGAAATATTATCATTTAACTATAAATCAACATGAAAAAAATAGGATACGGAGCTATGTGTTATTGGAGAGCTTAACGTAATGTATATAAGCAACTTTACCTAAGATTTATTAATTTGATAAAAGCATGTTTATAGATAATTAGATGCTATTTGTTTGCCATTAATGACCCAAAAATGTGTTAATGTTAATTGTTAGTTCATTCTTCTTTTTTGTTAGGAACATATGGTTAGGAAACCAGGAAATAAGACATGGCTTAATGCACTAAATAAAATGGGGAGAAAAGGATGCAACCGAGAAATAATTTTGTGGGTGAAAACCTTATTTTATATTTACTCATAAAAATATAATAAGCAGTAAATAAAGGTTTTATTAGTTATATCATTTTTACTTATACCTTATTTATACTGAAAATTTGAATTTTGAGCTACTCTAGAAGGCCAACAAAAATCAATCTAATTCAATTACTAAGCACTCAGTCAATTTCTCAAGAACACCTACATTCAAAATATTGCTAATTGCGGATTTATATTAACGATAAGCAATCAATAAGTAATTTATAAATGTTCTTTTTTAAGATCTGAGCATGCATGCCTTCATCTTTGAGTCCTACACTCAACTCATTTTAATTTTCTATACAGAAATGTAATAAGATAAAATAAGTTTTTCAATAATCATATAAATATAATTTTTTTTGCTGGATATATATTGTATTATTTTCTTTCCACAAAGATACTAGGTAGTATTCTTTTTTTTTTTTAAACTAAAAGGTGAGTTGAGTTTAAGGATCACTGGGGTTAGGATAAATATAAGTTCAGATAGTGTTTACGAAGACATTTATGTATCACCCATTAATTAGATTATCATATCGATAGTGAGATTTAAACTCCAAATCTTATTATACTTATTATACAATAAAACAATGTGTGTTTGGGAATCTGTGGGGAGAAATGAGTTTATGGATTTCAAGATTATTTTACGAATTTTGAGATGTTTTTTACGGATTTCAATATGTTTTTTTACGAATTTTAAGATGCCTTTTATCTTGATTTACGTATACCGTTAAAAAAAATTTGCCAAACATGCACAATAATCGTCCTCTAAAATGAGCCTAGAGTGGATACTTATAAAAACCATGTGGCTTGCCTAAACTGGGTAGTCATGAAAGAGTCTATCCATTTTTCACGTGGCTCATTAAATTATTTACGCCTCTGTTAAAAGATATCGGTTGACTTATAGAGAGAGGAGTTTTTTTTTTTTTGGGTATAGTGAGAGAGTGGAGTTTTGATTTTTTTTTTTCATAACTAGTTATGTTAATATCAATATAAATTGTTATAAACTTTTAGTTCAGATTTGAATATCAATATAAATTGTCCTTTTGATGCCAAAAAAAAAATTAGGTTAACATGGATGGGAATATATTTTTTATCTAAATTATTTTTATCTTTTAACTTCACTTATTATTCAACATAATATATAAAAAAATTGAATAAATATTTCATGTGTTAAAATTTGGAATGAATTAAAAATAATTATATAACTTTTTATCTTTAAAAATTACGTTATTATTTCTTAAATTTCTATAAGATAATATTGCTGTATTGAATTGTCATCTCATCTCATTGAATTTGGAAATGATAAATCCTGTGAGTTATTCCTTTATAGCACTTTCCCATATTTAATATAAGAATCATTTGACTTTATTCACAAAATTAAGAAAACTAGTTAACTGATATATTTATCTTTTTTCTTCAAAATAATTTGTATGACTTATAAATTGATATAAAATCTAATGATATATATATAAATATTTTAGTATATATATTATAATTATATAATTTATTTAGCTTTTTACTCTCACAAAAATTAGTTAACTCTTATATTAAGGAAAGAAAGTAGTAATGATATCCACATTGATAGGATAGTTTTTGTCAGGGCATATTTACCTTTTCACATTATAAATATATATTAATTAAAATTAAACAATATTTTTCTTTGATTTAAAGTGTACGGTAAGCATACAGCATAATATGAAAAGATTTAATAATGGTGATAAAGAAACTAGATTTCAAAATGTCAGAGAAAAAAAAATAGATTTCAAAATGACATTTTTAAATTGGAAGAAAATGATGAAATTACATGGCAACGGCAAAAATGCCCTTGTTATTTTAAAATAATGTTCCTAATCGGTCACCGGCACTGGTACTGTTTAAAAATGATTATGGAGAGTTCAAACGCACTTTCAACATTATTTTTCTATAAAATAAGATAATCCCCTTCATATATTTATCTTAACTTACATAAAAGTACTTTTTTACATTGTCTTTTGAATGCACCTGCGTGCGATCGATCATCTCATACACAAATTTTATAAAAGCATTTCCCACGTTTTCTCATTAGTATATTAGGGGGGGAAATCCTGTTCACCTCCACTGTTGCACCTCAACTTCCCTTGCACATAAAGCCTCCAAAATCAGCTCACTTGGAAAATAAGAGCCTCCAAACCAGGCGAAAGTCTCCCCTCTCGCCCTTGATAGCGATTCTCTCTCTCTGAAACCTCTCTCTCGCTCTGTGTTGAGTCTCTGAAACAAAGGATAAGGATTCGAAAAGGGGCATGAGCATGACAAAGAATGTGTTGCCTTTTCCATTTATCCTCAATTTGTTTTGAGAGGTCCACTCTCACCGTTTTATACTGCTTTTTTTTAATATAATTTCTCTGTTTCTACTTTAAAAGATCACTAGACGAGGGAGTAGGGCTTGATTTTTCTCATACCAGGCCGTCCCACTCTCAGACTTGTTTATATATATGCATTAGCCATTTCTTTGTGTGATAATCAATATACGGAT
>JANTPZ010150243.1:0-38206 GCA_025593235.1 Vachellia pachyceras
GACCAACAAATTAAATAATTCTTGCTCTTGGCATAAAAAACCTAGTAATTATAATGACACATCCAGAAGCACTTCATGCTACTGGCAACCAATCTTAACTGAGTACTTGTATTCCTTCGTTGTTATTTTGATTCTTAATCTGTTAAAATGACACTACATGAAGCATCTTCTGAGGGCTTTAAACCGGTGGCTTGTATTTGCAGGTGGTAGAAAATGATTTAGTTGCAGCAAGACAAGCAGATAGGAGTTTAAATCCCCAAGATCTAAGCAGGTTAGCAATATAGACTACTTTCATTGCTAATGCTTAGGATTTTTTTTTCATATCTTAAACTAATTGCATGCTTTGTCTTCCCCCTCAACTAACAGATGGTTAACTATGGGCCGTCTCATGTCCTTGAGCTTTGGTGAGACCAGCCTCTCTCCAGAACATTGGCAAATGGTCAAGGAGTTGGAGAGGCTGCGAAGTGAGAGATTGAAGTGAAGCATTATTTTTAATCAAGCATGGCTTATGGGACTGAACTGCTGCCTTCTGTTGCCTTTGAAGAAAGGATCGCCATTAGAAGGGTTAGACATAACAACCTGAATTCCCGCCAGTTTCTCTCTCTTTACATAACCATAACTTGTATATTTAACGCCCTAGAATTATGCATTCGGTAAAGGCTATGTAATACCGTTATATTTAAACTTGGTATCTACTAGAGAACTTCTTGGCCGAATGAAAAAAAAAGATCAATTTAACCTAAAAAAAATTTACAAGGATTTGTACTGTTCACAAGTCAGAAACTATATTCATTGATCTAAATATACTTGTCAAAGGCTTGCCTAATTTTAATTATTACTTGAAAAATAAACATCAAATTTAAACGCATCAAGTTTTTAATATAGAATTGAACCACTTTTCCATCCGTTTCAATAGTACTATGGAATCCTTTTCTCTCAGTTTTGGGTCGTCTTTGTAGTTTTTACTGCAAATTGTACTATGAATTATATTTTATATTTAGGATTAGAGGTAGTATTGTCTTCCTAAATGTTGATCATCAGCTTTGTTGGCCTAGTACTTGGATTAAGGGGGGAAAAGATGTTTCATTGTTACAAAACAAAAGAAAACGATGAATCATTGGCCCATATATGTATGATATAACTGTTTTAGTTTAGAGATTTTCATCCGTCTATATCAAATCTAAATCCAATCGGAATTGTCAACATCTCGACACAACTCACAAGACAAACCCATCCTTCTAGAAAGGTTGAGTTCCACGGAGATTAAACAAAACCAGTTATCCAAAGCATGCTTCATATCTTCATCTAATGGTTAGTTAACTATGACTAATTTTATTTAAAAAAACACGATAGGGTTATAATTGGTTGTGCTGACTTACAAGTCTAAGCATCAGCTCTACTAAGTGAACACCACAAAATGAAAAATACTTCACTTAAAAAAACCTAGATAAGGTTTATAATTTATTCAGTTGACTAATGAACTAATTTATTCAGTTGGCCAACGAATTTTGTTTGCACGAATGTAGATGGAGCACCATGTTCTTAGTTAGTGCCTTCTCTTGCATTATATTCCCTTCCATTTCAAGTGTAAGACCTCATTGCAACCGGAGGGGTATCTTTTTTTATTTAGAAGGACATGTACTAGCGATATACGTACATACATGCACATAATAAAGATGATGATGATGATGATGATGATGATGATTAGGCCTTATAATTAAATAAAGTCCATGAGATTGGGAACAAGGAGGTGAGATAGTTGAGTGTAGCTGAGAAATTGGTGCTGTGCTTGTTGGATTTTAATAAGTCATATAGATTTAATGGAATATTTTAGAGAACTGGATTTTAGTAAGTCATATGGATGTGGTTGTTGGAACAGACAGATCATAGCCCTCTATTTACAGGGGATACAGTATTTAGCCTATCAATGAATACGGGTAAGCGAATGGGACTTTAGCATATATCAGTTCATAATACTAAATTGAGCTCACTTAATTCTTTAAATCAAAATAGATCACTTTATAAATTGGGTCAGGATAAGAAATAACGACACAACATATAAGTGTAATATATGACCCATTGTTGGATTATTCCAATAATATCCCATTGTGACACATGTAATTTAAATGTGTAAAACCTTGTGCATACAAAATTATCATTATTTATTAAACAATCTGGGCCATTGACTGCAGTCACACGTATGTGTGTTACTTGATAGTAGGTGAGAATTGGTGATGTGAATGTTGCACGTTGTGAATGGTCCAAAGTTTGTCATAGTCAAAAAGGCAAAGAGAAATAGACACGTCAGTGTATGAATGAGTTATAAATAAGTTGGTTCTATTCTGGTTTTTTTTTTGTTGGTTTGGTTTCTTTCTTTCTTTCTTTCTTTTTACTCATCAGTCCCTTGATTGACTTTTAGAGGCATCCTCCTAGTTTGGTCCTCGGAGGGAGGTTGGTAAAGGCTTCTTTGTATTAGAAGGTGCAACTAAAACTAGTTGAGTTGACTTCCACGTGCCTCACAATCAAAACCTCCAATTTCTCTAATTTCACATTACTAGTGGTGATTTTATGTATATTAGTAATATTATTCACACAACCCTTTTGTTTTCCTCCCAAAAATATTAACAAGGGAAGGATGTACTTGTATCAATTTTTTTACCGGACATTAGCAGTTGTATCTCATTTAAATTTCAAATATGAAAAAATTGTTTGAACCCCTGTACAATTATATCAATAATTTTGCATATCAAAACTTTGTAGTAAAGTAAGAATTAGCTTAGATCTTGTTTGATGAAATAAAATAAAAGTAGTTGTGGATGAAGAATTAAAGTCTATTCCTAAACATAAGAAATTATGAATGGTGATAATAACACTAAAATAATTATTAATATATGTCGTTAACAATTAAAGAGGTTTTTTTATTGTAGATATCATAAAGAAGTTTAATAATTTTCTGTATAAAAAAAAACAAGTTTACTAATTTTTATGTGCTTAAAATTCCACTGAGAATATTAAAAATATTTTCATTTCTATATTTACTTTTGTCATTTTTTTGCCAGCTTTTAATTCTAAATATTTGAAAACTAAGCTAAATATTAAAAAAAACTCGCTTTCTTAACTATTTCATTAAAATAATAACTAGAAAACAAAAAAATGGCAAAAGATGAAGAAGGCTTTTGCAACAAGCTAGCTGATTAGATTGAGATATAACTTGCCCCAACTTGGTTTTCAGGCCATTTGGGGATTAAATATACAGGGCCATATAAAATGAGAGATATTCGCTGCCTTTCACTTCAAACAATCGAAAAGGCAATGATGAAATTGAAGATCTCTAAAACAAACAATTATGTATATATCATGGGCCTAGCGGGCGCCATATAGCCACCTCTGCATTAGAAGCCATATTGGCATGAAGAACTCCTCCTAATCTACCTTCTTTCTTGCCTTTTTCTTCCCCTCACAATCATAAGACAAACAAACCCAATTATATTGCATAAACATAACTTTGATTGAACTGTGACCCTTAAAGCTCCCTAAAATTGTCCACCTTGGAAGGTCTGTCCAAATTGCCATTTTGCTGGCACAACATTGTTGCTAGTGATGGTTCTGCCATCACTGGTTGTGACTTGGAAGGACAAGCTCTGGCCATTGAGGTATGAATTGCTCTGCCAGTTCTGGCCCCAGTTCCTTGACATGGTTTGCCACCCAGTCCTTGACCCTTTGATTGACACAGAATGAATATCCCCAGCTCCTCCAACGTTTGTGATCAGAACCAAGTTGAAGTATGAATGACCATTGATGGTGAATCTGATCCCTCCTTTCTTAACACAGGGGATTCTGTTTCCAAATCACAAACAACCAACGTTAGTTTGTGCTCTTCTCTAGTTAATAATCATATATACAACTCCGATCCTCAACATAAGAGTTAGATAATTAATTTACTGATATAAACGAAATTAGTTAAGTAGTTATTTGTAATAAATACTTGTTGGTTTTCTTAAAATACCCTCTTTAATCACATGTAATTAATAGGGATATTTTGATAGAAAATTATAAATTTGAGAGACGATAAAACTTTATATCTAAAACTTAATGAACATCTTCTCTTCTCTAACATTTATATTCAGGACCGGAAGTATAATAGTATATATATGTGGTGATTAGTCTATTCTTACCGTCTGAATGAAATAGGTACAATCCCAGCTTTGTATTGAGCAATCTGCAAGAAAGCAGGCTCGGCGAGATCAAAGTGTTGGAGAGGAGGGTTGCACCAGCCACCATTGTTGTTGGCCAAAGCATAGTTAGGAGGGCAGAAGTTAGTGGCAGTGACAGTGATGGAACCAGGGAGGCACCATTTGGAATCTCCACTGCATCTCATCTCATAGCAAGATCCACAGCTCAGACCACTGTTGAACAGAGCAGTGCTCAGTGCTGCAGTGTTAGTTCCATAACCTTGACTATATAAATTCCCATAACCACAAGCTCCTCCTGCAAGAACAACACATAATCTCATCAGAAACACAACACCCAGATGAAAAGATTCCAACTTTATTACCTTAAGATAGCAGACTTAAAGTATATACAACCCCAAATGAGAATATGCTTTACTCAAACTTACCCATTGTCCCAGAAGCATCACCCCCACCGTAAAATGTGGCATGGCCACCTTGCCAGCCTCCATTGTCACCAAAAGAGCCTTGAAGGTTAAGGAGGAGGAAGAGAAGAGAGAAAGCAGAGAATGTTGCTGCAATGGCCATTGTGATGTTGTGCGGTAGCTAATGCTTTAGAAAAGAGGGAAAACGGAAGAGTTTTAGTAAGATATGAGAGCTTTTGCTGCTTTGAGGATATAGCAGAAGGTAGCATAATTTATATAGGAAGCTAGAGAAGACTTAGAAAGTGGGTTCCCATGGTTGAAAGGGACAAATTACTTAATTAACAATTCTGAGGTACAAAAACAGATTCATATTTTTAATTTTTGCCCCCCTCAAAGTCATTAGAAGAAACGAAGGGGCACATGCATATGTTTCGGTTAGACTACCAACTGCTTAATCTACGGTCCCACTTGGCACATGCATTCTTCAAACATTTCCCTATAATTTTCTAAAATAGTTTATGCTTTATTTCTCGAGGTCTTTAACGTGGAGTTTTCTTCTGAGTTTTCCCTGAAATCACGGTATAATAAACTCTTGTACACACAGCAGAAAAGTCGCTAATTCTGGGTGTAACAGTGGGCTACACTATACTTAACCTTAAGATATGTCCAAAATGTCAGGCTCTAATCAACTTTGGTAAATAAAGCAGCCCACTTTTCTTTACCTTCATTCTCACTTAGCATCCAAATCAAATAAACTGTCCTCCTTCTTTAATAAATGAAAGTCTCGGGAGCTTATCGGGGACATGGTATGACCTCTCTAGCTCAAAGAATGCTTACAGGTATACTTACAAATCGTTCACCAATAAGATTCTTGTATCAGCATCGAAATTTGAACTTACAACTTTATGTATTATAAGCCAACTCCACATTGATTAGACCCATATTTGTTGGCCAAATAAACCATTCATGATAATGAAGTCTGTCAAAAACCTTAATCAGAGCTTAAAGGACAATTCATAGCAATAAAGTTTGACTCTTCACTTGGAAGATTGATGTTTGAGTATCAGTTAAAGCAAAAAACATCTAAATGTACTGAGAGAATTTGAATCCTTTAATGCGATTTACCCCGTATCATTATGTAAGAAGGGGACAAAAATTTTCTCAAGAATCTAAAATGTGAAAGGATTTATTAATGATGCAGGATAGGATCTCAGTCTGTGCAGATTACCGACATGAATGAAACAGAACAGTATCATATTTCTGATACCAAGAGCTCAAGTAGTCTGATTCCACGTGTGCCATACTGCTTAAATTCAGGGATGTTCAAGAAAAATATTACCCAGTGGTGAAAAAGGAGCCAAAGATTATATTTGTTCAGGTTCATGCCTAACTCTCTTGGCATCTATAAACAAGTCACTACACAGACTACTCAGACTCCACTGTCGGTTACTAGTTATTACAGACAAATGATTCCATTAAGCAATTAGTATATAACTAATGTGGTTGTTCTGCAATCAAAAAGCAATTTGATTACTCCTCCTATAACAGTTTTATGAGCTATTGAACTAATTTGTAGAGATTAAAAAAATTAGTAGCGTTAATTACCTGTAAAATGTGTGTATTAGTTTTATTAAACCACCCCTTTAATTATATTTATTGAAACTGTCTCTTAATGGGAATTTCTTCAGTATCTGCAATCAACAGAGAGAAAATTTATTTTGTACTTAGGATTATGATAAACACTATCTAATTTCTATATTTGACAACAAGAGAGTAATAAACTTTGAAGAAAAGTCAAACGTAGGGATTTGGGCGTAAGAGCTAGAAAAGATAAAACAGAGAATAAATTAATGCTGGTTAGATTTAGAAACAAAGAGGACTAGTTTATTGCTGTACTTCAAATAAAATCATTTCCTTATTAAATGATGACTCTTGAAGGCATCTAGACATTAATGACGAGAGAAAGGTTTGTGAAGCGAAAAAAAAAAGCCAAAAAAGATTAAAAAAAGAACAGAAAAAATGGGAGGATCTGAGAATGGGCCTACCATGTTAGGAGCACATGCAAGTCCCGTTCTTTGCGGTCCATTACCCTTAAACGTCGTCTTCTCTGAAAATAAAACTTGAACCTACTTGTGTTTTGCGTTCTCTCAGTCAAGAAATTAAAATATATATTTATATATTAGTGGTTACAGCAGAAGCGGATAATAACTACTAAATCATTGGCTAGAAAAAAAAGTAATGACTCAGATTATATATCGCGTTGGATGCACAAAATATTAATGTTGGGATATGGGCCACCCTTGATGGATTAGGCCCAAGTCCATGGGCTAGGTTAAATACGTAAACCTAAACCCTAGTGGGAAGATATAAGAGGGGGGAAGTGGCTCCCAAAGGCGGTAGAAATAACGCTCAGAGAAAACAAGGTTTCTCCCTTCCCTTTTCTCTCAGAGAGAATCCTCTCATCTCTTCTCCTCTTGCCTTCGGTGCTTTTGCTGTGTCTCATATTCGGATCCATACTTGTGATCCGTATTCCGCGTGGGTATCTGCAGATTCATAATTCGGCATCTCCAGGTACGCCCGAGAATCCTACAATTAAGAATAAAAAAGGGAAAAATTGATAATGAGATAATTATTATATAAAAAATTATATATGATGCTCTTTATTGTATCTGTTTGGGAGAGTGTTTGAATTCCCTAAACATATATTCAACAGTGTTTTTCCGTAAATCGAGATAATCTCCTTCATATATTTACCTCACAAACCATAAAGATATTTCTCCATTAGTTTTCCAAATGGGCCCATTATTAGTTTTAGATTTCATTTCTCTTTATCATACCAACTGGTTTGAGGGATTATTATATTGATATAGTTGTATTGTTTATAATTCTCATTTTAAAATTAGTATTCAACTAGCAAAAAAGTTTTTCCCCTTTAAAGTTGAAGTTTCAATGATGAATTGTTCAGATTTCAAAAAAGTAGGATGATAACTTTGAATTGTGTCCTAGCTATATTAATTATTATGTCTTTCAGCTTCTGAAGGTCAAATATGGGGGGATTTATGGATGAATTAATAATTATTAATTTTGTCAGATTTTAAATGCAAATTCTTTATGGCTACTTAACTTAAAATGAACACTAACATAAAACCTTTTTCGGATTTGCTTGTGCTAAGTATTGTGCATTGAAAAAAAAAATTTAATTTTGTCTCAGTGCAGCCATTTAACTAGTGGGCATTAAGTGTGATTGAGACTTGTGTGTCAAGCATGTTTTCACTTATTAGTTAGCTTTAAGTGATGAGATTAGACTGATTATGATAAACTGTCTTCTCTGTTGTTTGTTTATCACAGTAAGAGACTTGGTTTCTTTATTCATTACTATTAATTAATCACTTAATCAATAGACCCTCATGAATATAATGTGCCTTTCATACCAACGTAAGATTAACTTGCCAGCATCAATTTTTGTCTTGTTACCTATTGAATGTGATGGGGGGGGCAGAATTTGATTAATCACTTACCTAATACCTCTCCGATTGCCCAAAAAGTTTCAATTTTTTGGGTAAAAAAAGGTTTCAAATTTAACTGGCATTTTATGTCAAATCTGCTCACATTCCAACATTCTGATAAGAATAAATTTGTTAAACTTAAAATCTAAATATTCTAAAATTTGACCAAAATAATAACCAACAATCTCAACAGTATTCAGCTGACTAGCTTTGTTTGGATAAGAAAAGAAAGTAGAAGGGGAGATATGAAAGGGAAGAGAAAAGTTGAGACAATATTTTCCCTTGTGATATTTAGAATTTTAGATGAACAAAAAAAGGAGTAAAATTAATACCACTTCTGATCTTAAATATCAGTTTTAGTATATAGTGCCATACAATTTGCACTACAAATAGATTTTATTTTTGGGATAATTTCATAATGACAATAATCCTCATAGGGGAATGATGTGGGTTTTGTGCCTCTTTTTTTTCTCATTTAAGGCAACTTTTGAGAGTATGTTTTCTATTAAAAAAAAATCTCTTTCACTTTGAAAGAAAGAAACACATGAACCAATGTCTCTTTCACTTCGAATTTAAACCCATATAAATGTAAAAAAGCATCTTTGAGAGAATTATTATTGATTAGGTTCGGTAACGTCTGAGTATCCAGTTAGATAAACTTATGAAGGAATAATAAGATTCAATTGAAAAGATGACATTGAAAGGAGCTCCACAAAAAAGCATGTGGATTTGATCTGAATGTGTAGTTATTGTAGGAACCAATTGAAAGAAGTGACCACAAGGGTTGTCCTGAGACCAAAAGCCCCACTTGATGAAGAAGATGAGCAGAAAAAAAAACCCTAAGAATGGATGGAACAAAATGGCTGAGAGGGATTCAAAGGGTCATTGTCCAAGAGTGGTTAAGAATAATGGCCCCTCCATGTACACAGACACAGAGACAGCCTTAAAGAGAGAGTTAGTTTCAAAGAGTGAGTGCAAGTTAAAAACTATATATATATATATATATATGCATGTTCAACAACCTCCCATGTGCAATATAAAGGAGATGTTGCCCCTTCATAACCGTTGTAAGGTGACACCATCATATGGTTTGTTACAAGCCACAATGTGAATATGTCACCTTCTTATTGTACTATACATAAATTTGACATATATATGCATGAATGTGAAATATTGGTAAAGATTCAATTTCTCTCTCTCTCTCTCTCACACATAGGGTGTGTTTTAGAAGTTCGTTGAGGGAAATGAGTTTACAGATTTCGAGGTATTTTGCGGATTTCAATATGGTTTTATAAATTTCGAGATGGTTTTTACAAATTTCAAGATGATTTTATATTGGAATGTGTGCACCGTTTGGGAAACGATGTCCTCAAGCAAGCATATACACTAGTGTGAATGTGTGCATTAGACTTGGTATAATTTTTCATCTTTACATACATCTCTTTCTATCAACAGGATTTGATATTTCATGAGTTTTCAATCTAATCTTGTCAGAAAGATCAGATCCTTCGTATTTTGTTTGGGTACATCGACGATCGTTTATTGTTGTATCATGCATGTTAAATGTCTAAAATTCATCAAAACATCAGCATCATTCCAGTCAATTTAATATGATGCAGTAGCAGCTAATATGGTGTGAGGGCTAATTAAAGATCAAACTCAAAAACTGCAGTCAAGTTATGGAGATGGAATTATTTTGTCTTGGGGATAATAGAGAATCTAAGTTGGCACACATTTTATATTGTTGAAATGATATGTCGGGTGTCTATTAATTAGAATGTCCCCTGGGAGCCGGTTGGGTAAACTGTGTGGGGATCAGATGTGGACTTCATACTGTCCCCCTTTTATTTGAAAACATGGATCAAAAAAATTATGTTTCCAAATTTTATCCATTTGAAGAATATGAATTCACATACAAATACTTTTTATACATGTATAAAATCTGGTTAAGAATCGATATAAAAATGTATTGGATCCTTCTTGTTAATGAAATGGATTTTTTTTACCGATTTTTTCTTTTTCTTTTTTAAGAGCAAAGACAAAGGAGCATTGATTATGGCTACAATTTGAAACGATAGGTATGCTCACCAAATTGAACACCACATAAACTCAGTTTAGCGATTCACCGAACCCAAAAGCTACTTGCTTTTTTTTTTTTTTTACAGAAAAAAGAGTACAACTGGTACAAGGACTGTTTGGCTTATCTATTTTGTCAATGGAATTCACAAAAAGCCAACGTAAGGGAAGAGTTAATGATGATACAGATCAAACTAAAATCTTAAACATAATAAACATTTCAAGAACTGGTAAGGAAATACTCATACAAGTCATCTTAATGGTCGAATTTAAATTTCACTTGTACCCTTTTAACTTTTCATCTACAAAAATACTTACATACTCTTAAACCGTTACGTCATTCATACTCTCTTCAATGAATATGTTTCAACTGTCTTTTCTTATGATCCCATATTAAAATTGGTTATGAAGAGAAATAATCAGAGATTTATGGGATATAATGATAATAAAAAATAATTAGAATATTTTTATTAGAAAGAGTGTGATTAATGTGGCACTCCGGATGTGGGAGTATGTAAGTATTTCATTATTTTATGTTTTGGAAATTACAATATTTAGACGTGAAAGGAGATGCGTTAAAAAAACACACATGCACAACACACAACTTTTAGTAGTGGTAGACTGGTAGGGGAGGAGCAGGGACAATAAGAATTCAGGAAAATGACAATTCAAATACATTAGAATAAATCATAACTTCTGAAGTGATGATTTTAAAAAGCATAACTAATAACTTCTCCTTCATAAATCATAACTTGTGAAAAATACGTCAAGCTGTTGAACGTTTTTACGTATTTTCCATTGATATTGATGATTAAGGGTCTTTAAATTTCAATTAATATCTCTAGCGGATCTTAAATATAATGTCCCCAAAGAATTGCTTTAGCGCCTACCTTTCATTTCCAGCTGAATGCGAATGACCAGATAATTGGGAGGCACATGATGGAAATTTTTAACTGTTACAAATAATAATTTAAACTTAAAAATATTTCACCCCTCCTTAATTACAATCTTCATTCGTACTCAAAATTAAAATTTGTAACATCATTGGCACAAGTCTTGGCAAGAACCTCTCAAATCGACCGTATAGTAGAGATATACAGGTTGAAAATGTGGTGCTCAAAGCTACACACAATATACTCTCCAAAACTGCGAGGAGGTATTAAAAATACCAAACCAACAAGTCAGCGTTTTGGACAGACAAGAATAAAACATAATGGTCCGTCCGTAGCAACCCATCTACAAGTGTTTTGAGCTTTGCCAGCTAAAATAAATGAGGACCAGGTTCTCCGTTCCACCAGAGTAGAAAGTTAGAGCTGACACAAGCGCCTGATTGGTCATCCAAACACATGCATGCCCTAACTAGGAGACAATACCTCATTGAATGTAAGGGTCTCTTCAGTATTTCTACTCGGACCAAAAATATGAGGTAAAACAAAGTAGGAGAAAGGATAGGACTGTAAAAGGAACTCGGATTCAGATAAGTCTAACAATATTTTAAAAGAAAGAGCTCGGGGGATCCTGAATAAGCCGCCAAAAATCTGAAATTTGATCAGCTAAAGAATTAAATACAGAGGAAGAGAATACCTTTGTGTCTCACTAACGTCAGTCTATGAACAATTCAATAAACTTGGCGGTGACATGTTGGTTAATCAAATTTGCATACTGCTGATTTGTTTGACTGAGCCAGAGGGACCATCAGGCGTCAGAAGGGGGCACCCCCGGTGCTTATCTCAAGCCCTTGAAATTGGCCAATAGATTCCTGAGGCAACATTTCCAACAAGTCCTGCGGGCTGGCTAAAGCAAGCAGAGGCTGATGAGGATTAGGCAAATTAGATGAGAGTGCATGTAATTGCTGCATTTGCATAATCTGAGGTTCACCAACTGGTCCACACTGTGGCTGATGTAAGAAGAAAGAACCTTGAGAGTATGGAATTTGATGCGCTTGCACGTTATAGGTTTGGGTTAAGGTCGGAGTTACTGTCTCCCCAGTAGCAGCCTTAAGCCTATCAACCTCTTTCTTCAGTGCTTCATTTAGAGCTGCAAAATTATTTACCGAAGTTTGAAGTCTCACAAGAGTTATGTTCAAGCAAGCAAGGACAACTTGTTAGCTAAAATTATAACACGAGAAATATCAGCAGTAGGCTACTGATTTCCTACGAGCACGTAAACTCTAGGAATCCTCTAAGAAGTATTAGAAAGCATGAAAAGCTACATATGGGCTTTGGCTTTGGCCAAAAAAGAAACATATGAGCTTCGGCTCATGTCATCAAAAGTTTAAAATAATTTTCAATGACTTCGTGGAAAATTATTTTCCTTCTGCTCACACTTGTGCAGAACAAAAACTGGCATAGTTGCTGTGAAATTAATGTCAAAGAAGAACTTGTATTGCAAGTGACAATTAAACAGAGGTCAATGATTGGGGAGACAGAAAATTTCAGATTACTCTTTTATGAATTATGATTTGGCCCGGTTTCACTTTGCATTCCCAGGACTACTCCAAATATGTTATAGCCAAAAAAATTAAGGTACATCATAAGGAAGAAAATATATCAAGGCAAAATGGGACTTTAAAGTAGTGCTGTGGGTAATTAGGGAGGAAAGAATCTGGCAGGGAATGAAGAGGTCTTATTTGGTAACCTGTTCCTTCCGCATGCTATTTCTGTTAAATATTGGACTGCGAAGAATGTGCTTGTTTGGTAACACTTATATATCACTCAAAAGTACGTTCAACAGTGTTTTTCCGCAAAACGAGACAGTTTCCTCCACATATTTACCTCGACTTGCGTAAAAGTACTTCTCTACCGCTTTCCCAAACGGACCCACATAACAGAGTAAAGCTCAAGGGTGTACAAAATAAGTAGGTTTTAGACCACAGGGTGCATAAATAAAACTAGACCAAAATGCTGCGGGTAATCTGAATTCAACCCCCATACCCCACCCTGAAAAAGATGGCTGCGCAAATAAAGTTCACACGTCAAGCACTCAAACCATAGTATGATTGAAAAATGAAACATACCATCACGTAACATAGCTTGCTGCTCCATAGCTTGTAACCGAAGCTTCAGCTCTGTATTTTCACTAGTTAAACCGGTTGTATCTCTCTGACATTTGAATAAGTTTCAAATAAGTGTGTTAGATGAACACTAGTACAATATATTAGCATGCCTACCATCATGTATGAGCTTTTCGACAACTAGTCGATAGAAGGTCAGAAAATATGAGGATCTTAAGAATGACCACAAGAAGCAAACACAAATGACAAATAGCTAATAACGAGGCAATACGAACAACATATCATAACTAGACAAAAAGGGTGTGAACTATGAAGTATATCCAATACGTCATCTGTTATAAATAGTAAACATGTTTAGCTCATGATATGATATGCTTCATTATCAGTTATTTGTCATTTGTGTTTAAAAAATCTGATAAGAATACATATGATCGCATGAACATAGAGTCCATCCAAATGATTATTTAAATAAAGTTAAGGAATCACATAATTGCGTATGAGGTGTGTTAGACAAATTTCAAATTGGGCAATAACTAATCATACGAGCCACCATTCTGTGAATAATCCACAATCACACATTACACATGCACAAGATTAATATGTAAGCATGAAAGAGTGTCGCTGTCCCAATAAGTAATTGCAATGAAATTAATCAGATACCGGTTTGTGAATGTGATGATTAATCAACAAAGCAGGATGGATTGTCGTTTCAGTAAGAACCTGGAAAAGATTTAATTGAGCGGAAAGGGTGGTTGCTTCTGTTTGAAGGGTCTGAATTTTTTTCTCAAGTTCTACTACATAGCGTGCTTTCCTCTCTTTTGAACGAGAGGCAGATTGGCGATTTGCCAGAATCCTGCGTCAGAAGCACAATTTGGAAAACTCTTTAAGAAACAGAAATACGATTCATCACTATGGCATGTAGACAATAGAGAGTTCAACGTGTTTATCCTTAGCAAACATATTAGGAGCCACATTGTGGTCCAGCGCGGTTCAGAAGGGAAAATCAGATGCGATATTTTCTTCTTCGAAACAAGGATAAATGGGTCGTGCTCACACTCTCACCCAAAAACTAAAATCATTTCTTAAGTTATAAAATGAAGGAAATCTAAGGCCCCATCCAAGAGAAGACTATGCATGACATAGATGGAGAATCATACCTCTTCGCTCGCTTAGGATCAACAATCCACAGTTCGGCAAGCTTATCGGGAGCCATTGCCTTCTTAGCCTCAATGGCCTCGAGCACGAATGTGCCATCGGCGGAATTGCTGTGCCGATGCCGAGGCCTGGCAGGCTTGTCACCGTCGCAGCTAGTCTCAACGGGTGCAGCATTGGCCAGATTAGTGTCAGAGGTTCCAGGTTTGGGATCGGATGGCGCATAGTTTAGTTGGGATCCGGGTTTGTCAAGATCCATGTAAGCTGTTAAGAGGTCGTCCTCTGAAGCGGCTAGATCTTGGAAGGCGGAAGAAGGGCCATCGAAGAGGCAAGGTTCTAGATCGAGGTTGTCGGGCAATCGGAATTGGCCCTCTGATTGGGCGCGACGGTGGAAGGGGCCGCGAGAGGAGGAGGGACGAAGATGGTTGGGAAACGACATCGTTTAGCAGGGGAGGAGAATGGAGGTTTGGGGAGAGAGTGGCCGGGTGGTGAGGTGAATCATTCATGCATCATGTGGGTGCCAGGTCACTGTGCGACATTCGCCGCGCTCCCATCTTCCTCCCACTGCAACTCCCACTCTTCACAGGGACACACATGCTGATGAGATGACGGTCAAAACTTTGAACGACGTCGTTTTTGCTGGGGAGACCGGTTATTCCGTTATATGTCAGCCGTTGACACTTCTTGACAGGGTTTCTCTTATTCGGACTCGGAGCAGTGGGCTATTCAAGCTGTTAGCGCCCGATCCCATGCAATAAAGTTGATCCAACAATTCAAACGGAGCAGCACACACACAGACACAACAAATTCATCTCCTACAACAAGAATCATCCTACAAGTCCCCTTTGCCTAAACAAAACTGACTTTGTTTTTTTCATCCCATCAATCTTAACACACATACAAACCTGACAACGTTAGATTTGAGCTCCACACCTCTAAACGAAACCTATCATGTCATGGCCAGGGCAGCTAACTTCCTTTTACAAATGCATGCATTCTCGTGGGACTAGACCAAGGGATCATCTAAGAAGCTCGTATCTTTTGGAGGACAATAGGATCCAAAAGCCCCTGCTTAAAACAGAAGTAGTGTGTGTTGAGAACTTTGTTGGGAGAAATGAGTTTACGGATTTCTAGATGGTTTTACGGATTTCTAAATGATTTTTATAGATTTTGAAAAGTTTTTATGGATTTTGAGATGGTTTTATCTTGACTTATGTGTATCCTTAAGGGAACGAAGTTCCCAAACAAGCACGTAAGTGTTTTTTTGTTTCCTGTCCGGTCTCCGAAGCTTCGCCCCGACTAATCCGAACCGACCCGCGTCGAGCACCTAGAAATAGTGGGTGAGTCTTCCAACGGTGGCTACTGCATACACAAGGACTCAAACTCGAGATCTTGTTTAAATTGGAATAAACCGTTTACCATTTGATCCAACCAACCGTTGGTAATCACGCAAGTGTTTATGTAAAGCATGTCGCCAAGATCCTCCTCCGTGGTAGGCCCAGCAGTCTCCAGACTATTGGGTCAAACCTTCTTTCCCGTATTAAGAGTTGAAATCTGTTCACACCCTAAAGCCCAAACGACAACATAGGCCTCGGATGCCTCATGCTGGTCACAGACTCACAGCCCAGGGTTGAGGGATTTTGCTTCTCAGCTATTCTCTTTTGTCATTAATACAATAAATAGATAACGAATGGAAGTTGAGTTATGATATCTCATAATGAACCAATATTTGATCCGTATTAAGAGGGGTGTTTACATTTAATGTCTGGTAGTGTATCGAAAATGACTACTTCCAACGAGAGGATACTTATACTTAATAAAAAAAATTATAAGAGTTGGATGATTAATTTGTAAATAATAAAAAAAAATTATAAGTTTCTTGACTAAATAGTTAATTTTTTGTAATAAATGTGCATAAGTTTCCCTAAAGTACCATATTATCATTACGTGTATTAGAAGTAGCATTGGTGGAAATCCCTAAAATATGTGCAATCAACATCAAAGAGAGAGAAATCACACTTGACCGAACCGACCGGTTCAGGCTGGGAATTGACGAACCAGCAGTCAGTCTAGTTGAATCGAGTAATAAATTGAGATCGGGCTGACCCAGTCAAATCGTTGTTAACCCGTTCGAACCGACCGGTTCACCTCTTTTTAAAAAAATTGAAAGCTAGAAATACTGAAAAATGGAATCATAGTAGGATGATTTGGTTCAATGATTTTTTAAAAAAAATATTTTAACAAAAATAACCTTTATATTATTTTAATACAACCGGTCCGATCCGGTTTAAACCCGATCTGATTCATCAATCTTTAAATCGCTGTCTCACCCGGTTCAATACCCAACGTAACCTTTGAACCTGGTCAATATGAATGCTCAGGAAAAGCAATTCGTAAGACTGGGAAATTATTATATCACACGGTTTCAATTCATTAGAAAAATGTTTTTATATAAGCTTCTTCAAACACACTCGTAAACGTTAGGATGAAATGGTGGTGGAGTTAACTAAGATTGAACAAGGCTTGAAGATAAGAACCAGCCCACACAAAATCAGAAATGATGCTCGCCCCATCACAGATATTTGTGTGGATATATATATGTCTCCATCTTCATCATGAACCTCCTCACCACCACCATTCTCTCCTTTGCTCACGTTACAAATATTCCCTTTCCATCTTTAACGAGGTGCGTTCGGTAACTCCACTCTACCCCACTCCTCTTATCACGTTTTTCACTGTACACACACATATACCAAAAACCAGGGATCATGGAAGCCATTAACGATGAACCCTGCGTACTCTGCCCATCGTCAGTGGATTCAACTGACGGAGGGATTGGACTAGTACTTTCAGCTAAAAGGGAGAGGGTTCGATCCTAGGAGTACCACTTTGTTATGGCTTCAGTCGCAGCGCTTGGAGAAGCATCATCACAGTTTAGTGAAACTGAGTTGACCTACCTGTGTAACCAGAATTAAAGGGTTTGTTTGATATGCTTCGGTGCCCACAGGGACAGACCCCAATGGATCATGAGTTAAGTGCTCTGCCCTTGGATCGTGGGTAAGCCCAACTCCTTTTCTAAAATTTGTGTATAAAAAAACATGGGAGCAAGAGTCAGTTAACCTTTTTTTTAAGAAAACATATTAATAAAACTAAATATATTATTTAAAAGTATATATTTATATGTATAATTAAATTATATGTTATATATCTGGTCATAAACATGATTATTCATTTTATTTTCTTCAGGGAGATTAGCATGTCTGTGTAACTGGTGAATGAAAACAAAATATTAATTAATCCTTTATGTAACAAACGGCTTTTGACTTTTCCGCCCACAACAGAACACCACTTCAACGCATCTTTTTTTTTCCTTTAATAATTATATAAACTTGATGGTAAACACGTGCTTAATTATATATTATTATATATAATTAATTGAGGGTCATTATGAAAGCAAACACAACAGGGACTAATATTGGCTTACTCAACACGTGTTCCAAATGCTAAAAAGCATAAGCTTACTCATTCGTCTAGTATTGACTTTACTAATATCATTGGGAAATATCTTGGGTTCCCCATTTTCCATGGGAGAGTCAAGAAAAACGATTTCAATTTCCTAATTGATAAATTGAGCTACCTGGCCTCGTGGAAAAAGAACTTGCTAAATAAAGCGGGTCGCTTAGCTCTAGCATCCTCTGTCTTGGCGTCCATTCCGACATATGTCATGCACAATGTGTGGCTTCCATCTCCTGTGTGCTCCAAATTAGACTCTATTACAAGGAGGTTTATTTGGACTAATCATAATAACAGGGGGATCCACTTGGTTAGCTGGAACAAAGTAGCGAGACCGAAACAAGCAGGCGGTCTAGGCCTTCGTAGAGCAAGACTCACCAACACAGCTCTCCTTGGGAAGGCGGTGTGGAATCTGATGCATAGTCTTGAGAAACTTTGGGTTCAGGTGATGAGAGACAAATATGAAGTTATGAGAAATCCACCCCTTCCTGGGCCTAAGCAAGGCTCTTTCACGTGGAACTCTTTCAAACATGCGGCCAAGGAGCTTAAAGATGGATATGAGTTTCAGTTAGGTGATGGGTCTTCCTCCCTCTGGTTTTCGAAGTGGTTGGGTAATGAATCATTAGGCTCCAAAGTCCCATATGTGCATATAAGCGATAGTGCTTTTACCGTGGCCGATGTTTATAAGGATGGGTTGTGGCACCTCAATCAGCTTTGTACTCCTCTCGAGCCTGACCTTATCACCACTATTACGAATGTTAGAGTAACTCTCAATGCTAATGGCTTTGATACGTGGATCTGGTCTCACTCCCTTGATGGGGCATACTCCTCTCGTGCTAGTTATAACTGGCTCATCAAAAGATTGAGTCCTGATCCTAATGTTGCTGACGTTTCTTGGTCTTGGATATGGCGTTTGAAAATCCCAGAAAAACTGAAGATGTTTGTTTGGTTTGCTTGTCACGATGCTCTCCTAATGAACGATAATCGCCTTCAGCGTAAATTGACGACTTCAAATGCCTGTCCTAGGTGCAACCACCCTTCTGAGTCAGTTCTTCATTGCCTTCGTGACTGTGTCTGGGCGCAGAGGGTTTGGCACCACATGGGATTCCCCTTGGATGTTGATTTTTTCCATGATAGCAGCTTCAAAGCTTGGTTCTACAAGTTGTCGTCTATGAAGAATACGTGGTTTGTCCCTACTGTTTGGTGGATATGGCGGGATGGGAATAGACACATTTTCGATAGTTCTCCTTATGCCCCTCAATTACTAGCTCTTGAAATAAGAAAGATGCACCAGGACTTACTTTTCTTGTCGCCCGAAAAGTCTGCTTTAGCTTCTATCAAGTGGGTGTCTTGGACTGCTCCCCCCTCAGGTACTCTTTCGTTAAATATTGATGGTAGCTCCATGGGCAACCCAGGTCTCTCTGGTTTTGGTGGCTTATTTAGCAACTCGGATGGAGTATGGTTAAGAGGATTTTTTGGCAGCATTGGTCTGTCTAATAATATCCATGCTGAGCTTAATGCCCTGTGGCATGGCCTTTCTATTGCTTGGGATGCTGGCTACAGGAACCTAATCATTCAATCTGATTGTTTAGAAGCCATTCGGTTGGTCACACTTGAATTTCCTGCTTTCCACAAATACAGTGGTCTTATCTTAAATATCAGGGAGTTGCTCGCACGGGACTGGTCTGCCAAGATTTCTCACACGCTTCGAGAAGGAAATGCGTGTGCTGATTTCCTGGCCAAGAAAGGGGCGTTGCAAGATCGTGGTTTGGTGCTTCTTCATGAGCCTTGTTCAGAATTGCACTTGAAACTGGTGGCGGACAGCTCTGGCGTCTCCTTCCCCAGAACTTAGTTAGCTTTGTTTTGTTTATATTTCCTTCAGCACCAAAAAAAACACAACAGGGATCGTGCTCATATATTTAAAAAAAAATACAGCCTATCTCTTGCTAACACGCAAAAAAACAAACAAACAATTGTGTAGTCCCATTTCAAGTTCGTTCTCCTCACCATCGCCTGTAGAGAGAATCTTCAGCCTAATGAAACTAAAGATATTATTAGCTTCAATCCGTAATATAAAAGTTAATTGATCAATCAAAATTAGTTGAATTGGTAAAAAATTAACTTAAAACCTACAAGATCGTAGTTCAAATCACATTGTAGATACAATGATGTTATTGTTAAGCGATCGCATAAATACCTAACGAGCCATTGGGATCTAACCTACGTACATTTTATCTGTACCAGAAAAAGAGTGGGATTGACTTCTTTGACGATGTTAAGGAATTGAAGTTAAATAAAGCATTTTAAAATATTTATATTTATTATTTTTCTGTAAACTAGTTTATCTAATTGATGAATTGATATGTAATTTAATAATATATATGAATACATACTTTTAAATAATATCAACAAAAATCAATTAACGCATGCGTGAAGAAGCGCAGTAATATATATTGTGTTTGTTTGGGAACTGCGTTCCCCTGATGGTACATATAAGTCGAGATAAAACTATCTCGAAATCTGTAAAAATCATCTCAAAATTTATAAAATCCATCTTGAAATCTCTAAAACCATCTAGAAATCCGTAAAATTTTTTCGTCCAACGAAACTCCTTTTCCTCAACACAGTTCCCAAACACACAAATTCTTATTATCATAGCTTGAATGCAACTACCTATTTACAAGAAACAATTATTGCATCATGCATATAACGTGTTGCTATTTCATACTTACTGTTCGGGCTAAAGTATACTTTTGGTTCTTTATGCTTGCTTCAAATTTCAGTTTAGCCCTTTAAGTTTAAAAAGTGCACTTTTAGTTCCTCAAACTTAACGCCGTTAGTTTCTCTTAACAGAAAATTACTAACTCGTTGAATTTAATTCATGACTGTGTAATAAAATATTGACAAAGCATACTCACATTTTAATTTTAATTTAATTTAAATTGTGTAAAATAAAAAAATATTTAAAATAATAGCGTTAAGTTTGATGAGTCAACAATTTCTGTTAAGAGAGACTAACGGCGTCAAGTTTAAAGGATTAAAAGTGCACTTTTTAAATTTAAAAGATTAAAAATATACTTTAGTCTATTGTTTCTGATTAATTTTAATCAAGTTTTTTATTAATGTAAATCTATTGTTGTTTCTTATGAAAAGGGAACTAATGAAGTAATAATTATATAAGTACGATAACGCTGTCAATATTTAATATAAAATTTAGTTGGTAAATTTGACTTTTAATAAAGTTAGATAAATTATTTTAAATTATTTATACTTATCTTTTTCTTCAATTAATTTGCTTGAAAAATTATATATCAACTAATAATGCATATGTTATAATTAAATAATTTATTTAACTTCATGTAATAGTTTTTATTTTTCTTAATAAATCTTCCGGACACTGATAGCTCTTGAATGAAAATCTTCAGAGCAAATCCCACCTTAACATTTAAATTAATCAACTGACTATAATATTTCTGAGCCAGTACATTGAATTCTAAAATATATTTGTATTCATAAAGTCGTTAATGCATAGAGAGTTCATTTCGTGTTGATTTGGGCAGAATTAAAAGCAAGTTTGAAGACAGAAGAAGGCAGAGAAACACGTGTAAGTGAATCTACAAGTTACTTAATGCTCCGTTTGGTATGCTGGAACTGGAATTGGGGTTGGAACTGCAAAATTGGGTTGTTTGGTTGGTGAGAACCCACTTCCATGGAACTGAAAATGGGTTCCATGGAAGTGATCTCACTTCCCACCTATACCCTATGGAAGTGGCCTCACTTCCCTGGAAGTGAAATTATAGAACCATTATGCCCTCTGTATATCTCAGACGCGACCCACGTCTGTGACCGATGATACACAACCCCCACCCCGGCGATGACCGCGACCACCCCCTGACGACGATCTTCGGCCACGAACTGGCAATGAGCGTGAGGGCGACAAGCTGGCGCGATCTCCAGCGACGAGCTAGCTCGATCTCCTGCCACGAACTGCCGACGAGCGCAGAGGGCGACGAGCTGGTGCGATCTCCGGCCACAAACTCGTCGATGGTTGCTTAGCTGCAGTTGGCGTTGATGGTTGCTGCAGTTGCTGCAGTTGCGGCGCGATCTCCGGCCACAAACTCGTCGACCCAACTTCTTCATCGCCTGGTCAGAGATGCCGTCGTGGGGGAGGGGAAAATTTTTTTTGGGGCATATTAGTATTTTCACATTATAAATATAAATATTAAATTAAAATAATACCCCACTACTTCCACCATACCAAACAAACTTTTAATCTCAATTCCACTTCCAATTTCATCAAAACCAATTCCGTGTACTAAACGGGGCATAAATGAATCAACACGTGTGGATTCAGAATTAAAAGCTAGAAAAAGACAGTAGAAGGTAGGCCTTCAGAGTGTGGGCTTGGAAACGGAAAGCGAAAAGTGACTTAATTGAATTAATTAAATGACACCTAAACATGACATGTAAAGATATCTCCAAACATTAATGTGCTACGTTTGGGTGAACGTTGAAACTCACTGTATACACGTTCAACAGTATTTTTCTATAAAGTGAAATAATCTTCATTACATACTTACCTTATAAATCGTAAAAACACTTCTCAACCACTTTTTCAAACGGACACTAAGTTGCGTTAACGGTGTGCATTACTTTTTCAACATGATTTATGAGGTAAGTGTGAAAATGATTTTATTTCGACTCATGTAAATATAATTTTCTAAGGTTAATGTAAACATGCCATAGACCGTAGTGCTACGTATCACCAAGTATCACCCATGTCAATTTTGTCTTGGCGTTTACAGCTTGGAAGTGATAAGGGACAATTAATTTGCTTATAATTGATCGCTCAACGTACCTAATTAATGACCCATATTGGAACCGATTTAACCATCAGAAAGCGAGAGGTTGAGAGAGTGGTTGATAATTATTATATAAACGTAACTTTGATGGAAATTTTGCATGCTAGCTAGGCTGTGATGGTTCCAGAGACTAGATAAGCATTCGATTCTACGTGTAAGTTACGACTAAATAAATCATGTCACCAAAAGTGCTGGTTAAAACTAGTTACGGTTTTCAAAGGAATTGGTCTTAGATTCAAAGATACATAGGCTCTGTTTGGATAGCTCGTTGAAAGAACGGATACAAATTCTAAGGTAAATATGTGAGATGAGTTTTGCCTCGGTAAACGCATGAATGACTTTTGGTTGCCCAAACGGGCTAACCAAACAGAGCAATAGATGATACATTTCTTTAAATGTATACTTACCCAGGAAAAGAGTGAGTCGGTGAAGGAAATTGAAAGAGAATGTGTGATAACTTGTTGAACAACGAAGAATGATACAGTGCTTGTTTGGGAACTTCATTCCCCAGACAGAGCATGTAAATCGAGACAAAACCATCTCAAAATCCGTAAAAACCATCTTGAAATCCATAAAAATAATCTTGAAATCCACAAAACTATCTAGAAATCTGTAAACTCATTTCTCCCAACGAAACTCCTTTCTCTCAACGGAGTTTCCAAATTAAAATTTCAACAAAGAGAGTTACTTTATCTTAATTAGTTGAAGTGTGGCATGAGTTATCAGGAGTAGATTACAGCCGCTGAGGGGTTTAGTGATGAGATGAATTTAATTGAAGATATAAAACCAACAAGTTTCAAACAAAAGAACAATTTTGGAGGTAGACGTGTTTCCAAGTTCCAACCTTCATCCCTATACCATACATATACGTACACATCTTCCTTAACAATACAGAGACGTCGCTGTCCCTGAAAACAACACCCAAAACTCCAAAAAAAAAAAACTCACTTTCTCACTGGGTTTTCGTGATGTTTTCAAACACCTGTTCGCATAGCGACAAAAGGGGTTTTATACACTCAGATTGGCAAGGTTTTTCCACCTTTAATTATCTTCGTTTCCCTCTTTGAGATTAGTTGCACTTCCATGTGCAAGTGGCATTTAATTCTGTGGGATAAGGATATGGGTCTGAGAATTTTCTAGCTGTGATTGATTGCTGTTTACTGAGAAAAGGAAGCTAACCCTTGGTGGTCTTGTCATGCTGACTCGTAGCTTTCAAGTTTTTGGATTAATATTGCCACGATCAAAATGGGGTTTATCTAAAAAAAATCAGCTTTTGGTAGGAGCATTTCAATGTTGCAATCAATTGAGGAGGACAGGAGCCTCTGATGGGCCCATGTAATTTTCTTTTGGAATGAATGATTTCTTTTTTTGCCAAGTGGAATGAATGATTTCGGTTTCTTATTTAAAAAAAAAAAATATTGCGATCAAACAATGGACGTTGGATATGAGAAAAATAAGAAGCTAAGATTACTTCAACATTAAATTAATTGTTGATTCGGAGAGTGGGAGAAGGATTTGGTGCTCAGAATAAGTACCCCTTTAGATAAGCTAATTCTGAGATTAGGTGGGATCAGGTCCCATAATTAAAATTCCCAAAACCTCCTTTTTTTTTAATTTCCTTTTTACTTGCTTCTTCCTTCTCTTGATTCCTTGATTGAAATCTCTGCATGTGATATCTCACACCAATTATGAAAATGGAACAAAACAACAAACAAGCTATCAGCCTTGCTTTCCTTTGCTAAAGAGTTGTAAAGAGATACACTGAATAGCTTATTATCATTTATATGTAGAGGATGGAAGTTTATATACAATGTGGGAGCATCATACATAAATGCTCTTAATGACTAATAATCTCCAAATAATTATAATCGATCCCCCAATAATAATATCTGATTATATATTAATTACAATATATTTACAATATCTTTACACTCCCTCTCAAGTTGGAGTACAGATGCCAATCAAACCCAACTTGTTACAGAGATAGTCGATCCGAGTCCCATTCAAGGCTTTGGTAAACAGATCACCTAGCTGGTTTCCAGATCTCACATGTCCTATAGAAATAATAGTTTCTTTGATCTTATCCCGAACAAAATGGCAATCGATTTCGATGTGTTTTGTGCGTTCATAAAGACAGAGTTGGAAGCTATGTGCAGAGCCGCTTTATTGTCACACCAAAACCTTGTTGGTAATGAAGTTTTGAGACCAACCTCCCTTAACAGTTGATAGATCCACACTATCTCACACGCTGATTGTGCCATACCTCTATACTCTGCTTTAACACTAGACCGAGATACTACATTCTGTTTCTTACTTCTCCATGATACTAAATTTCCACCCACAAAGACACAGTATCTTGTAGTAGACCTTTTAGAAGCTTTCGATCCACTATAGTCTGCATCACAAAAACACTCAATATCTGTATGCCCATTATTCTTGTATAATATACCACGACCTGGGGATCCCTTTAAGTAATGCAAGACATGTTCTAAGGCCTCCCATTGGTTAACAGTTGGTGATGCCATGAATTGGCTGAGCACACTAACTGAAAAAGTGATATCAGGACGAGTCACGGTGAGATAGTTTAGTTTTCCAACCAGTCTGCGATATCTCTCGGGATTCTCAAATGGCTCACTTTTATCATTGCCAAGCAGTTCACCCTTATCATCTTCCAGCAAATTCTCTGGTAGTTTTGCTCCATCAACATCGAGAAGTGGGTTAGGAATCATTGGGAAACTACTAGGTGTAGCTCATAGTTTTCCTATATCTTTTAGCAAGTCAAGAACATATTTCCTTTGTGTCAAGAGGATGCCTTTCTTACTCCTCATAACTTCAATCCCTAGGAAGTACTTTAACGGGCCCAAATCCTTTGTTTGGAAATGAGAGTTGAGGAAGGACTTGAGTGATGAGATTCCTGAAGTATCACTACCAGTAATCATAATATCATCAACGTACACTAATAGAAGGATTATGCCAGCATCTGCTCTGTGATAAAACACAGAGTGATCACACTTACTTTGTCGCATGCCAAAATTCTTCACCACAGAGCTAAACCTATCAAACCAATCACGAGGACTTTACTTCAAGCCATACATAGATTTCTGAAGATGACACACTTTCTCAGACTCCCCCTGAACAACAAAACCAGGTGGTTGCTCCACGTAAACTTCCTCATGAAGATCACCATTCAAGAAGGCATTTTTGACATCCAGTTGATGGAGGTCCCAATTATGAGTTGCTGCCATAGAAATAATGAGGCAGACAGAGGACAACTTGGCCACAGGTGAGAAGGTCTCAGAGTAATCAATCCTATAAGTTTGTGCATAGCCCTTTGCAACAAGATGGGCCTTGAGACGTTCGAGGGTGCCATCAGCCTTGGTTTTAACAGTGAATACCCACTTACACCCAATCACTTTCTTTCTTTGAGGTAAATCAACTAGAGTCCAGGTACCAGCCTGATCAAGGGTCGTCATCTCTTCAAGCATTACAGCACGCCAACCCGGGTGGGCTAAGGCAGTATAGAGAGTTTTAGGAATGGTAATTGCATATAAGGATGCAATAAAGGAACAAGAATCAGGAGACAAATGGTTATAGGAAACAAAGGAAAATTGGATGAGTGTAATTGCGTGTACTTTTATGAAGAGCGATGGGCAAATCAAGAGTTGGGTCAGGCTTGAGAACAGGTGTCTGAGGCTCATGCTCAGGGATGCTTGGTTCAGGATTAGAAGATGAAGCAGATAATGGTTGGCCAGAGTCAAAACCAGCCACATTACTTTCCTTGGGACGCCGAACGTAGACGTTAGTAATAGGTGGTCGAGCAGGTGCTGGAGCCGACGGGGAAGGAACCTGATACAGCAAAAGATCATCCTCCTCGTCTGGTGAAGGAGATAGAGAGGAGGAAGAGAAGAAAAGAGTAGACTCAAGAAAGGTAACATCGTTAGATACTAAATACCGATTTAGGGTAGGAGCGAAGCAATGATAACCCTTTTTGGACTCTGGAATAACCAAGAAAAACACATTTGAGGCACTTTGGGTCTAACTTATAAACATGAGGACAGACATCCCGGACAAAGCAAACACATCCATAAATTTTAGGATCAATAGGAAATATCGACTTGGAAGGGAAAAGAGTTTGGTAAGGAATGTCACCATTAAGCACTGAAGACGGCATACGGTTGATAAGAAAGCAGGCAGTAGAAACTGCGTCTACCCAAAAAGGTTTAGGAACCCTCATATGAAACATTAGTGCTCGAACTACATCAAGTAAATGTCGATTTTTTCGCTCTGTAACACCATTTTGAACAGGTGTATCAACACAAGAAGATTGATGAAGAATACCATTTTAGAGCATATATGATTGAAAAGAGGAAGAAAGGTATTCTTTTGTATTATCACTCTTTAAGGTATGCACAGTAACCCCAAATTGTGTTTTAATCTCGGCAAAGAAATTACAAAAATGAGAGAATAATTCATATCGATTTTTCATTAAATATAACCATGTGGCACGAGAATAATCCTCAACAAACGTAACAAAATACTTGAAACCAGTCTTTGACGCAATAGGACACGGACCCCAAACATCTGAATGGACTAATTCAAAAGGAGACGTAGCCCGTTTATTGACTCGAGACGCTGAAGGTAGACGATGATGTTTGGCAAATTGACACGACTCACAGTCTAAAGAAGATAAGGAATGAAACTGAGGAAACATCCGTTTGAGAGAAGATAAGGATAAATGACCCAAATGGCAATGCATGTCAAAGGGAATGACTCCACCGGAACAAACAACTGAACGAGGCACTTGATCATCCACAAAGTAATGGCCGCTAAATTCATAGCCTCTACCAATAATCTTCTTCGTCGTGAGATCCTGTGTCAAGCAATAAGTTGGAAATAGTGAGATAAAACAATTCAATTGACGAGTAAGTTTACTAGGGGAAAGAAGATTGAAAGTAAGTTCAGGAACATCTAGCACCGATGATAATTGAATAGAAGGAGTGGGCTGAACAATGCTAGAACCAAGAACACGGGAATAGGAGCCATTAGCAATGGTGATATTGGAAGGTGTGGTATAAGAATTATAAGTAGAAAAGAAATGACGGTTACTTGTCATGTGATCAGTGGCGCCAAAATCTACGATCCACTTCGAGGAAGAAGAGACAAGAGAGGTAGCAGTATTACCTGTGGTGGCAAGAGCACTTGGTGATGGTAGTGATGATGGCACTGTAGAAGTCAGAGATTCCTTATACTTGGAGAACTTGGCGTATTCGACATCGAAAATAGTAACCCTTTCATCATTAGACGATGTGACATGTGCAAAGGTAGTTCTTTGTTGTCGGTTCTGCAACTTGCGACATGTGCGCTTGGTATGACCTGGTTCCTTACAGTAATAGCAGGTGACTTCACTAGAGTCCTAATAAGCTCCCCTTGGCCGAGAGGCCCCTTTGTGAACTGGAGGACGATGATCAGATTAGCCCTTACTTATGAGAGCACTAGTAGGGGTGCCTGAAAAAGGCTGAGAAAGGTTCTCAGCGCGCATGACACGAGAGAAAACATTCTGAAGAGTAGAAATCTCAGACCCAGATAAAATTTGAGAGTGGACCGTCTCATATTCAGATGGTAAACTAGTGAGGAAGCTCATAACAGCTAGTTGCTCCCGTTGAGTCTGTTGTACCTAAATATCAGTAGTTAAAGGCATTAACATATTCAATTCCTCATAAGTGAGTTTGAAGTCCATAAAATAAGCCTTGAGAGAGCGGTCATTTTTGTTTGCCTGATAAAAAGCTTTGCAAACCTCGTAAACACGAGAGATATTTCCCTTGCCTGAATACAGAAATTCTAAGTGATCCATCAGTGCCTTAACAGATTCACAGTGATTGATAGATGGAATAATCTCACTTTCAATAGAATTACGAATTTGGAAAAATAATTTGGCATCATGACGCAACCAAGCTTTACGTGAATCATCTGAAGGTGGATTGGCCATCAGATGATTCTCCTTATCAATACTTCGTAGGTACATACGAACAACCTTACTCCAGTCCATAAAGTTAGTTCAACTTAACTTGTGGTCAGTAATTTTAGTCACCACCGAAACAATCTTCGGAACAACAGAAGATTTTGTCTCAGCTATAGAAAAAAAATTGAGCAAATAGCAAAAGGATGAGCTATGAGCAGAATAATCAATAAGGAAGGGTCTCACCAGGGACAGAGCAATAGAAAAGAGAGACACGGATTAGCAAACCAGTAATAGCAAACGATCCAGAAACAGCAAACCAGCAACAGAAACGAGCACAACAGCGAACTCCAACAAAGCCCAGTCACCAGACATCACCAACCAGCCACGGAACCGGCCAAATCACACCGGATGAACAACAACAAGCGATGAAAAGAGAATCATACGGAACTTATAGACGATGAATAGTGAAACGTACGGAACTATATGGATGACGAACAGGATGCCATGAACCAGAGACTACGAACGGCGGTGGAATGAACAGTGTCGTGTATGGGACATCAGTTATCAGTGCTCCATACGGACGGTGAACAGTGCGCGTTGCGAACAGTGCCCGAAGTCTAGACCAAAGCAGCGTCAAAAAATGAAGAAAAGGAACCCTAGGGCTCTAATACCATGTAAAAAGTTTTAAAGAGATGCACTGAATAACTTATTATCATTTAAAGGTAGAGGAGGGAAATTTATATACAATGTGAGAGCATCATACATAAATACTCTTAATAATTAATAATACTCTTAATGATTAATAATCTCCTAATAATCATAACTGATCCCGTTACGTGTCCCAAGTTGCCTCTGCAGCTTCTAAACATTACATAGCACCCGAACGCAGTCACTGCCTCCAATCTCTACAGAGAAAATAATATAAGCCATATATACCTTACCTTCTTCTTTCTTTCTCCTAAAAAAAATTGCGCTCTCTCTCTCTATATATATGTATATAGTTTAAACTTCTGAAGAATTGTCAGAGCCTTCTACCTCAGAATTTTCTGAGCCTTCTAGAGTTAGATTGGGATGGAGTGGAGAGGCTAAGATAATATTCGCCACCACTTGTATGTGTGATAGAAAGTATGCTTCTTTGAAATTGAAAGTATCTTCTGCCTGTTGTTTATATTTCATCAAATTAGAAACAAAAACTTTTTTTCCTGCATCAGAAGATAAATCAACAGCCAGCTACTGCTACTCTGAGATGATTTTCAAGTCTATTTGCTCATATAACTCAGCTGAGATCAAAAGGGTACGAGAATTTTGAAGCTTTTTGATCGGAATCATTGGACAACACAAGAGATCTGATAAATGGCTCGCCTACTGCTAAGCACAGATTCACCCTCAACCCCATCAGGTAATAATGGCAACAGAACAGGGGGTTTTAACACTAGTGATGCCAATTTTGACACAAACATGGTGGTTATACTAGCAGCCTTGCTCTGTGCACTAATATGTGCTTTAGGGCTAAACTCAATTGTAAGGTGTGCTTTGAGATGCAGCAGCAGGTTTGCCTTTGAGACACCAGATGAAGCTGCAGCTCGTGTAGCAGCAAAAGGGTTGAAAAAGAGTGTATTGCGTCAGATCCCTATAGTTGTATATGGTTCATCAGGTTGTCCTGATAGTGGAGCCACTGAGTGTCCAATTTGCCTTGGGGAGTTTGTGGATGGAGAGAAAGTTAGGGTTCTTCCAAAGTGCAACCATGGATTCCATGTGAGGTGCATAGACACATGGCTTCTCTCACATTCCTCTTGCCCTACTTGCAGACAGTCTTTGCTTGAACAACACAGTGCAAGCACTTCTGGTTCAGGGGATGTATAGTTGTAGCTGTGGATGAGGTTTGCGAATCTTAACCCTCCACCATCAAATCAACTCATGAAGATCTCTACCACAGAAAAAGAGAAGTTTTGAGAAATAGAGAATAGGTTGTTTATAGCTTTCTATCTTGGAATTTTATTTTTCTTTCTTTGTTTTTTCTTTTGGGGATTTTCAGCGCTGTTACGGTAAACACCAGTTTGCAGATTGAAGTTTGATAATGGTTTCTGAGGGTCCTTTCCCATTCAGTGCCTGTACATGTTCTCTGCCCTAAAGCAAATGGTGCTGAATCTTGAATGTTTGCTTTTAGTTCTTGCATATTGATTGAAAGACAAATGAATACCCTACTAGTTGCTTGACTTTGCCTCCCTGAGAAGAATGGGCAAAGTGCGTATGAATGGATGCTTTCTCGAACCGTTTCTTTTCTCTTTGGTAATATAGAAAGAAAAGAATGTCCATAGACAGCACTTGGATCTCTGATTTACCTCATTTTAGAGTGTTCTTATAAATCCTACATAACTACCATGGTCCTTTCTTGTACATCTTATTTGAGTTCAGGTGGTTGTTAGTAGTCAGTTTGATAGATTATGCGAGTATTGATAAGTATAGCAAGTGACTTAACAGTGTGTTTTGAAGTCTATCAGATTGATTCCTCATGAAAGTTAATCTATTTGCTCTGCATATATGTATCAAAGCAGACATCAATCAAACTGGTTTTTTCTGTGTAGGTATCAGATACCTTATCACACAGATATCTTAAGGAGCAAACCAGGTCTAAACAAATACATTAAAAATTTTATGGAGTTGCAACAACCACTAAAAGGAGCTAGTCAATATATATACAGGAGGAAAAAAACTGGAAAACTGTTATCTTTTTCACGTGTAAAGCATGTCTCTCACTCTATAGCCCATAACCGCATAACGATTCAAAGTGATGTGTAAGTGCTCGTAACAGTTGTTTCAGGTTGCAGTTTGAATTGCATTCCAAACTTAAAAAAGCCCGAAAAATGAGATTCCTCCATCCTTTAAAAAGTATAAACCTAGGCATATCTTTTTATTCTTTTTTTTTCCTTCACTTATCTTGGACACATTTGATACTCCAAATCCTTCTCATCACATTTACTATTTCATGACAGACTCAAGTGACACTCAAAATGTTGTCAAGCAATCCTGGCACGGTTACTAATTAAAACCAGAAACTTTTTAAATCCTTCAAACTCTTGCTAATGCTGAGAGGTCTCCAAGGAGGATTTATGATAAGTTCAATTCCACTTGAGAGAAGTGGGATAGAAATGTGAAGAATTTGACGAGCACAAATTCAGAAAGAAAACAACTATGAGTGGACATCGTTAGTTACAGAAATGGTGAGGAAAAGGAATGAAGAGAGGAAGTTACTTAGCTCATTAGCTAAAGGAAGACAAATTTACTTTGTCTACTACCTAGGATATCTTAAAGTTGTATTGGACTTGAGACTAATCTTTATTGGGTTAAAAGAATTTATGATAAAACCCTTCCAATAAATGCGTTTCTTAATATTCGAACTTGTGTTCTCCTCGTTACGAATGTGAGGCTGTTACCACCTTTGATATACTTTTTTTTGTTTACTTTTCACTGTTTGATTTGATGTGCAAATTGAGTACAAGAGCATAAAAGAGAACACAAAGGAATCATGAATGATTTTGTGTTGTGTTGTGGTGTGGTGAGAGAACGGAATCTGAGAGTCTAGTGAATGCTTGATGGTATTCTGTGAACTTGGGAGGCCCACAGGTTGAAAACAGAGAAAAGGAAATTCATTGCAGCACTATCTGTGAATTTCGTCCAAGTAATGAGAATCTGGGATTCAGATTGAAACAGACGCTTTATAAAAAGGAATTCATTCATTATTTAGTCATCACCTCCTCTGTTTATACTTGTTTCATGGTTTCCCATACCATATACTCCCTGAATGTAGTAGAGGCTGTTTGAACATTTTATTTTCATCATAAATATAAAATCTCAATTTAATTTTTCTCTTAAATGTATAACATTTTTTCAAACCATCCTCACTAATTGCGGAAGATTTCCGCCTAAAATAGTTTTCATTATAAATAATCGAAGAAGATATTTAATATTTTAAAGAAAGTAAGACAAGTGTTTTATAATAACTAATTTAACCAATATGACTGAATATTACTTCTTATCTTTTGGAGGGAGAGAGTAGTATCTCTAGGTTTTTTTTGGCCCTTTTAGGTTAAGGATTTATTCACTGTTAATATATGCTTGTCTCTATCAAATTCCATTGTGAAAGCAAATACTTGGGATTAAGATATTTCCTTTTTTTTCTGCTCTAATTCACTGATGTGGGTCACACAAAACACAAGTCCACTAAAGATGACTACTTGTAGGAGTTATTGCTTATGGGGAAGTAATCGGTGGGGAGGATGATAGTTGGTTAAGCAGTTTCAGTAGTAATCCCACGTCAATACCTGCAGCTGTTGGAACAAATCACAGGAGTCATGAATCCAAGGGATATGCAGATATGTTGGAATAAAGGCTACAGAAGAGTTGAAGTTTCAATTGACTGTGTATCCAACTGGTGAACCTGCTAACAAGGGGGTCCAATGTTAATTACCCTTTTAGACATGGGCGGACCTACGTGTACGTCAGGGGTTCAGCTACGTCCCCTGACTTTCAGAAAATAAGGTATATATTAGTATTATGCGATTTATTTTACACCTACTCATTTGCTAATTTTGGATCCACTAAATTTTTGCTAAAATTCTTCTGAAAACATATTAAGAATAAATCTCAATTATCTTAACCCACTATTTAAAAATAGTTTACACCCATAAATCAGGATTATGAGTCTACCACTGCTTTTAGAGCGACTTTTAATGGCTAGGAATCAGCAAATTCTTATTGACCATGTTCCTAGAAGGAAAAAAAATACCTTTCCTACTGCCATGGCTCATAATCTGATGGAAAGTTTTAGTATATTTAACCACCTTCCACCCTGTGATCAAGAGGAGGTTGTAGATGTTAGAACTTAGGTTTTGCATTGAAAGCTCATTTGGAAGTCTGTTTGAGAATAATTTTTACGGAGTTTAAGATAAAATATAGGTTTTAGAGGATATTTTTACGGATTTCAAGTTAAAAACTAAATTTTAGAATGTGAATGTGTTTGTTTGAGAAACTATTGGCTTTAGGTAAAAAGTAAGTATGAAATATGAAGGAATAAGAGGAAAGAGAAAATTTATTATAGGAGAGAATGTGATTTAATAAGAAGATAGTTTTTCAAAACTTAGATTTCAAACTTAGGTTTTATTACAAAATCTATATTTTATAAAATGTGAGTGCTTGAACAAAATCTAGATTTAGGACCGTGATCCTAATCCAACCTAAGTTGCATTGCTATTTTGAGCTAATGAATTTCAGTTTTTATTAAAATAACAACTAAAGAAAGAAAGACAGTCGTGTAAGCGTTGAATGGTAGAAAGTTTTTTTTTTATATACAGAAAAGTTTAGGTGGGTTCGGCATCGGTCCCCCACCAAGGTCATGGCACGGCCTCAGGGCTTTTTGAGCACTTACAAGGGATTTACGAGATCGCCTACCAAAGGAGCCCTCACAAGGGCAGAGAAAATCAAACTCACCTCCTTGTAAGAATTGAGCCCGTTCCTTACCATCCGTGCCAACTCTCATTGACACAGACGGTAGAAAGTTGAGATGGGATCGTTCGTTTCAAGGAAATCTTCATTATGGGCTTCGGGTATTTTTTTCACTAGATTTGGCGGCCCATAAACGTTAACGAACTCTTTCGTGGTTATATATTTTGGGCTACAAGGCCCAAAAACAACATAACTCAATCGTTGTTCTTTTTCGGCCAACAACTGAATCGCTGTTCTGCCAATGATTGTGAAAGTAGCACAGGTTGTCCGTGATTCATATCTTTTCATGTAACTTCAGACCATCACCAAATCACTTTGCATCATTTGAAACCACAGGATTATAACATGATAATACTTATTATCTCAACCAACAAATTCTTAGTTATCACAGGAACTTTTATCTAATTTACATAAACTAAAAAAATAATATTTAACTCATTAAATTTGTTTAAAATTGACAATTTTTTTTTAATTTTATCCATGTTAACTAGATTCTCAAGGAGAGAGAGAAATAAGAAAAGACACGTTTAAGCTTTTATTACGAGCTTGTTTAGATGTGAGATTGAAAATAGCTTTTGCAGATTCTGAGGTAAAATTTAGGTTTTGGAGAATAGATTTTGAAAAATAGCTTTTACAGATTCCGAGGCAAAACCTAGGTTTTGAAAAGTAATTTATGTTTGGGAAGTTATTAGCTTTTACGGATTCTGAGGCAAAAAAGTGAGTAAGAAAGATGAAAGTATGAAAGAGAAAGAAAGAAAAAGTAGGAAAGAGAAAAAAGTATGAAAGAGAAAACTTAGATTTCAAACTGAGGTTTTGTAACCAAAATAGCTTTTGGGAAAAAAAATTTACTTAGACAAAACCTCAGTTTTGAGGTAAAACCTAGGTTTTAAAATCAAACATAGGTTCTAGAATTGATTGCCAAACAAGCCCTACATAACATAGACTAAAGCAATACATGATTATTAATCACTCTATAAGTAATGCACTCCCAAGAGATTATTGCATGTCAAGCATTAAGTTCATGATAGATGATTCAGGATGGCCCAACCGATTATGTCAAACTGTAAATATATCTTTATCAACATCTTTCTGGTTTATTATAACATTTGTCTCAATTGTACTAATAGTTGTATAGTACAAACAAAAAGATAGTGTTGATAATTTTTTTAAGATGCATTTCCTTCCTGATGTAATATTTGTAATATACAAATATTCATCATTCCCATAATTAATTGTCTCAATATGATACCCATTGCATCGGGTATCTTTGAAGCTTAATAGATTTCTTTGAGACTTAGTAGAAAACAATGCATTATTTATAACAAGATTTGTTCCTTTGGGTAATACAATTGTAGCTCTTGTGGAGCCTTCAATAATTTTTGTATTACCTGCTACAGTATTTATATTTGCATCTCTCATCATTATATGAGAAAAATACTTCCTTTTTTTAATATCGTGCTTGTCATAGTACTGTCTACCAGACATATGTTCAACCATATGATGAGAATTATCTATATTCTTCATTAAAGAAACAAAAGTACATTAAAAATTTAAAAGAAACAAGATAGAAATAAAATATAAATGCTACTTAAAACATAAATGTAATTATTATAGTATTAATTATTATCGAAATGTATCATTTTGTCAAGACCTTTAATGTCTTCCAATTCATCAAGGCATATAAAATTATCATCTTTAAATGCACATTTTGGCTCGATATTATTATCATGATACATCATATTTGCTTTAGCATTATTGCCACTCTTTTTGAGTGAAGCTTGAGCAGATGTGCGACATACTCGTGCCTAATGCCTTTTCATATCACACATTTGACAGTTATTTTCAGAGGCTTTTATGGTATTGAAATCATTCTTGTACCCTTTATCATTATTTCTTTTCTTTTGGTTGTATGATTAATGTTTCAACCACTTCGATAATATGAAATTTTTTTGTCATCTGCCATGATCTAGGCCACTGTCACGGTTACGCCCGCTACTATAATTATTATGCATTTTTGCATTTATTTCAAGGATCAAAACCGATCATGTAGGGCGTATTTCATGATTTTTCATGAACAAGTCATTGTTTGTTCAACAAGTGAGCATGAAATCAATTCAGAATATTTCTTATAGCCTTTATCAATGCCTTATGCAGTGTAACCGTTTTCTGATGATCAAGCCTTTCTTTCAAGGCATTCCATAAATTCAGTGGATCTTTTACTGTTAAGTATTCCACTTTTAATCCTTCGTGAATATGATGACGTAGGAAGATCATTGCTTTTGCATTGTCTTGATTAGACGTTGCATTTTCGGGCAAAATAACATTTCCAAAGCCCTTGACATCCAAATGGATTTTAACATCCAATATCCATGATAGATAATTTTTTCCAAATATGTCAAGAGCTTCAAATTCTTGGTAAGACTTGACATTATAAAATCTAAAACAATCACATGAATTAAAATTAATTCTAGAAAATGAATTTACAAAAATGAATAATATAGTTTAGTTAATATATATATATATATATATATGAATGGATTCAAGCTAAAATGACAATATCCATAATGTATAAAAATTTGTAAAAGAAATTAAAATAACCAGTACTAGCAATCTCAAATCTTAGCCATGAAACCTGTTGTTTAAAATAATTAGTAAAAGAGTTATCACAATTTTATATTGTGGCTTAGATTATTCCAAATTGATTGAAAATATATGATAAAAGAAAATAGAAGAAGTTATTAAGATAACTATGAGGGAATCATACCTTCGACAGAACTATCGTGTTAATAACATGTTGTAAATTAAATGTAAATAAACAATGAGAAGATAAACTTTGAGAGGAATTCTTTTCACTTTTTGGATGTGTAGTATGCCATATAAAAAGTTCTATTTATAGGTATCTAAGAGTGACCTCTAAGGATCATAAGTAATGAATAGTACAATCAATATAAATGAATGTACATTGTGAACCTTTGCACATACATTATGACCCTTTATACATTGAATACCTCTTTAGTTTTTCAACAACAATTCATTTATATTATTTATGTTTTAGTCAGCCAAAAGTCTCTTGTAATATATTTATAACAATCTTAACTTTCACGTAAATGGTTTTTTAAGAGAATGTTGGTGTGTTTGCCATCGAGTGACCATGCAGTTAATGCTAAGATGCATGAACATACTTCCATCTGTCACAACTGTTTTCTCTATATACATACATGAATTTATGTTATTCATTAATTACTAACAATCACGATTTAGATTGGCAAAAAAAAAAACAATCACGATTTAACTTTCAACGGTCATGGATGGTTATCAATTCCTGTAATTGCAGCAGTTATTCTGATCGGCCCCTATTAAATTCCTTTAACTGCAGCCGTTATTCTGATCAGCCCCTATTTTATATTCCTATATATAATAATCCCATATCTTTTATGTTGCAGAATTCAGATCTTGTGGGCAAATTAAAGAATATGAAAACCCTCAAGTTTGCGTTCATTCTTGTTGCCCTCCTTTCCTATCAGTCATCAACGGCGAGAGTTTTCGCAGATGATTTGATCGATCAAGTGTGTCAGAAAACCAGAAATCGCAGTTTGTGCGAATCAACCTTAAAATCAGATCCAAAAAGCGCAGTAGCAGACACAAAGGGTCTCGCTCACATAATGTGCGACAAGTCGCTGGATCAAGCCAATGAAACCTTAAACAAGGTAATCCCAGAATTGGTCGGAAAAGCCAAGGAAAAAGCAGTCGCCGACAAGCTCCAGAGCAGCCGTTTGATTTATGCGGTGATAGTAACTGATATATCATCGGCCGCCGCACAGTTAGACTCCGGCAAGGATGATGTTGCCCTTACTTATCTGGAGATCGCTGCTAATGGGACTGATTCCTGTGAGAAGGTTTTCACTTTGGTGCCTCCGAAGATGAAGTCGCCTTTATCTGATAGAAACAACCCTCTCATGTCTCTTGTTCGTATAGCTCAAGATATCATTCACTTGCTTGTTTAATTTGTTGTTTTGCTTCATGTAACAC
>JANTPZ010150246.1:0-40235 GCA_025593235.1 Vachellia pachyceras
AAATTTGATAAACATATACTAAACAGAAACTTTCAGATGAGTGAATGAGAATGTGTCAATAAATTATACAAATCAATACATCTAGATTCATTGAATCACAAGAGCGATCCCTAGAAATATCAGATTACTCTTTTAACATGTAGGATTACTAATGAAATTTAACATTTGAATCATCTTGACCTCTTATGAGTTTGTCAGAATACAAATTATTCCTAATCAATTGAACAGGATATCATGGGTCCAACAAATTGGGAATAAATTCAAAACACAAAAACTATTTTTTATTCGAGTGTCAACATTGATGAACAATTACATTCTCTTGATGTTTAAATGATTAATTGATGATTGAAATAGATTTAGTATGATAGAAAGTCGAAAGCAGATCTGTTTTTGTGTTTTAAAATTGCACACTCCATTCAGTGTTTCTGATTAGTCCGTTTGATGCTTTTAAAAGGTTATGGTATCTGCAAAAGAAGAGCCAGATCGCACCACACCACCTGCGGTGGATGGCTTGTTAAGGGTTCATAAACAAATTGTCAATGTTGACCGTGATCCTGCAGATAGCACATCTGTTACCGGGCATTCTGTTGTTACAAGACTTCTTGTTGCTGATACTCAAGCAGGAAGCTTGATTGGGAAGCAGGGGTCTACCATAAAATCCATTCAAGATGCATCTGGTTGTACCATAAGAGTGCTTGGATCAGGTGTGCTCACATGCATTTTCTACTGTACAAAGAAACAATGCTTTATTTGGCAATACGTCTTGCTGATCATTTCTTTTCATGGGGCTTTTTAAGCTTATAATTTAAACTATGGCATTCAATCCTTGTGATTGTGTGCATTATTGCTAGATAAAAGCCCTCGATTTGCCAAATTTTCACACATTGCTATTCTGGTTATGTATTTGAAAGTTGGATATGCGGTTCTTGTGAATCAGTCAATTTAATTGTTAAATCAGCTTTTGTTATTGTACAAATGTACTGGGGGCATGATTTAGGATATCCTTTTATGAATCATGAGTATTGAAGAAATTTTACTATTCTTAGATATTTGTTATTACTGTACCTGAAAGCTGTTTGATTTGCAACAGAGCACCTGCCAGTTTTTGCTCTGCGAGATGATAGCGTTGTTGAAATACAAGGTGAATCTGCTGGAGTTCACAAGGCAGTTGAACTTGTTGCAACTCATCTAAGAAAGTTCTTGGTAGACCGAAGCATAGTTGGAGTATTTGAAACACAGGTAAGTGTTATTTTTGAAGTTGAAATCAATATAACGTGAATGGGCATGGTAGAAGTTTTTTTGGGCAAGTTATCTTTCCCGTATCATAATTTCTTGATAGCGTTGGTCTGATTTAAGCATTAGAGGCTTATCAAATGCAGGTCTTTTATGCATATGGATTGCATACTGATTCCTTATTAATAAGATTCTGATTGTAGGCTAGTTTGAAGATCCTTTCTATTAAAATACTGCATATGGTGGGGTAGGTGCTAAATTTACTTGAGTGGTCATGTGTGGTCTCGATGAAGATAATTCCAATGTAATTAATGGCTCAGATCCATTTGTTGGTCTTTTTTTTTTTTTTCCAAACCGAACACTATAGAAGGTGATCGCAGAAAATGATGAATTCCTCCTTCCCCCTAGATAGTTGTAATTATGATAAAGGAGGAATTCAACAACCTATATGCATGCTGAAAAAGGAGAACTGATTCTAACTGCTGACAACCGACCATTATATGCATGCTGGACTTTGTCATTCAACAGCTCACCTCCTTTATAACTGATATTTGAAAATATGTTCGCAATCAGAAGCTTGGCTTGATCTTTGAATTTTGGAATCATATTTTAGGCACTTGTTTATTTGTTCGTTTACTCTGTTGAGAACGAAATTGGAAACAGGAACTGGATAGGTTAAGCTATGAATTAGTCGAGCTATTGATATGGATTAGCATTTTAGAAGGATATCGTAGTTTTTATTGGATTTATATTATCTATGTTTGTTTATCTAAGGTGAAGCTATCTTGTGCTTTTTTCGGGGATGCTGTTTTCACTCTGCATAATTGTTTGTCTTCATCTTCAGATGCAATCTCCAGATGTTCGAGCCAACCAGAATGTGCCACCACACCAGCCATGGGGTCCTCCTCCTCAAGGATTTCCAGCTCCTGGGCCTGGTGGACCTCCATTTGCTCCTAACCCTCAATATATGCCACCTTCACATCACTATGATAACTATTATCCACCTGCTGATCTGCCTCCTATTGACAAGCATCATCATCAGGGACCACCTGCTTATGGAAGGGATGCTTCTATGGTGTCCAGCGCGCAACCACAACAATCTGTTGTGACCAAGGTTTTTTTTAATTATTCATAACTAAAAAGTTTACAGCATAACGTTATTAATTCTGAAACATTTTTAATTTATCTTGACTAAATGTATCTTTCCCCTTCCACCTTGTAGGTTACACAGCATATGCAAATTCCTCTGTCCTATGCAGATGCAGTTATTGGAACTTCTGGTGCAAACATCAGCTACATTCGTCGTGCTAGTGGAGCAAGTATTACAATTCAGGAGACAAGAGGCGTGCCAGGGGAGATGACTGTTGAAATAAGTGGGACTGCTTCACAAATACAGACTGCGCAACAGCTGGTTCAGGTATATGATCTATCTTCAAGGAAAATTCTCTGATTCTGCTTGTTTCCTGGTACTGATTTCTGAGAAGACCTGCATCTATTGTGCTTGTTTGGTTTTCACTTATTTTAAGCAATTTTGTGCCTGTTTTACACGCAAACCGAGATAAAACCATCTCAAAATCTGTAAAAACCATCTCGAAATCCATAAAAACTATTGAAATTCGCAAAACCATTTAGAAATCTGTAAACTCCTTTCTCCCAACGGAGTTCCCAAACACACACTGTGTCGGACTAGATAAATTTGTGGGATTTTGTCCTGTAATGTGCAAAAGTATTTTGTCACATTGGTTGTGTCTGCTGTGTATTGTGACTGTGACTAACATTCTGGTGCGAGCTAACACTGCGCAAACATAAACATTGTGTTAAAGATTATAAAAGGGTTAAGGTCATTTTCCCCCATGAAGTTTTCGCGAAATATCATTAGGCATCTGGAAGCTCATTTGGATGCAATTTCACCTTGGAAGTTTTAAATAGGCTCAATTTCGTCCTATTGTGAGTCAACCATTAGGTTTGACTTTAGTTTGATTGGGTTAACCAACCGTCAAAACTAACGTTCAATTGATGGTAGGGGGCGAAATTGTTACGTTTTTTGTACTTCTAGGCAACATCGAGCCTATTTAAAGCTTTTAGGGCGATATTGCATAAAAAAATTCAGATGCTTAGTGGTACTTCGCGGGAACTTCTAGGGCATAAATGACCTTTAACCTTATTAAGGGCTTGTTTGGAATCTATTCCCATAATCTAGGTTTGATTACAAAATTTAAGTTTTGTCCAAGTACAAAATTTTTTCGGAAACGCTATTTTGGACACAATCTTGGTTTGAAACCTACCTTTTCTCTTTCCTACTTTTTATTTATTTTCTACTTTTTCCTTCTTTCTCTTTTCTACTTCTTTCTTTTTTTTCTTTTCCTCTTTTCTACTTTTTCATTCGTTTCTTTCCTACTTTTTAATTCTTTCTCTTTCCTATCTACTTTTTGCCTTGAAATCCGTAAAAGCTAATAACTTCCCAAACATAAATTACTTTTTAAAACCTAGGTTTTGCCTTAGAATCCTTAAAAGCTATTCTCCAAAATCTATTTTTCAAAACCTAGGTTTTACTTCGGAATCCGTAGAAGCTATTCTCAAAATTGTTTCAAATAAGCCCTAAATATTGCAAGAGTATCTGGGAAAAAGAACGTACATTTAGTTGTTGCTTGGAAGTGCCAATACAGCACAACAGTAGATGGCGTGTATCATCTTATTTCAATTTTGATGCCGTCTGCTGCATTGCGTTTGTGTCGGTTTAGGGCTTTGTGGATATGAAATCATTTGCAATGTTTTATTTATTTATTTTAATGTACAGAACTTCATGGCTGAAGCTGCAAGCACGGCACAGGATCAAATGGGGGGATCGGTTGGGCAAGGCTATAATTCATATCCTGCCAATGCTCCTGTTTATGCATCTCCACCCTCAAGCGCTGGTGGCCATACAGGCCACGCCCCTGCTGCTGATTATGGTCCTGTATACGGCTCCAATTATGGCTATTGAGAACATTGCACCAATTTATAATTGATGGGAAGCTTTTGTTTTGGTAAACACGGTTGAGTTTTTAATTGGAGCGGGGTATCTAATTAGACTTGGGATTTTGTCCTTTACCCCATAGGTTTATGTTGTATTATGCTTGGTACATGACACTGCGTAGGGTTCAGAAGGAGATTATTTGGTAGGGTTTTGATTTGGTAATTTTTAACGAGTTTTTCCTGGTTAAAACATTCGTGTTGCCGTAAGATCCTTTTTGTTTGAGATGTGGAGCGTAGTGTTTGGGACGGTACGGCGTATTAAAGAAAGAGGGTAGGGAAACATGAGTGTGCAAGTGTGTGTGTGTGTACAGGGTGTGGAGCTTTACATTCTGGTTGCTGCTAGGGAATGCTACTTGTAGTCTGAATTCCCCTTGCTCCGGTAATTGTTGGGGTCCCATTGAAGAGCCCTCCATTCGGCAAAGTATGATATTCATAATCTTGAACAATATCCCAACGTGTGAGCTGAATCTAGCGACCCTCCAGCCCTTTAAGAATAACGGGTGTTCGATTCATTCTTGGACAAATATAGGTGAAGCCAAACCTTATCACATGCTCCCTCTAGATACCTATTGGTTTCTGAATAATACCCTTTACAAAATTTATTAGAATGTTTGTTGCCCATTTTGTTAAATAAAATGTAACGGCTTTTTTCTCCATTCTAACCAGTCAAAGGTTTTTTAACTTGTACTTTTCATTGGCACTGTCATATGCTTGCTTATTTTACAATCAAGGTGTTCAAAACAATTAAGATGTTCTTTACTTTTAACTCCACTTTGCTTGCTTATTTTACAATCAAGGTCTTCAAAACAATTAAGATGTTGGAGAAAGTAAACACGCACAATCCGTCCATGCTCAGTGGTTCCAGGAAAGAGCAAATCCAGTTATGCGACGCCCTAGACAGCACAAACCGTCCACGTCTCTTGCTCTTAATATCTCTGCTATAGAATATAAATAACAAGCTCACATAGGAGCAGAATGCAAGGGCAGCTCCTCACTGTATAATTTCAGGTTGGGCGGGTTGTTCCTTGAGTTTCTGAACAACTTTTCGAGCAACATCACCATATGCTTTGGATGCTGCAGAATCAGGTGAGGATAACACTATGGGGTCCCCCTCATCACAAGCTTCTCTAATCTTCACTTCTAACGGTATCTGGAGTCATTAAAAAACCAATGTGAGCTTGTTAACACATGCAATAGATGAATGTTGCAGGCATCACTTCAGAACATTAAGAAAGAGATGCTGGTTTCTTAACTAACCATTTCATGTGCGAATATTATACCACAAAATTCAAGAAAAGAATACCTCCTCTTTTGTAAAAACCAGTGTTATCATGGCGAGTGCCATGGCCATGCCTTTTGGAGTTCTATAGAGGAAAACTACAAGACTATCATATCATTCTGACATGCGCCCGTCATTGATAACACTGGTAAGAACTAGAATCCCAAATAGCCTGATGATTTACGTGTGCTTCATATAGCAGTTTCAATTTAATTATAGCATCAAGCAGCTGATGTGAAAGTATCACAAATTCCAGGCAGGAAGGGGTTGGTGTCAATACTCATCTCTCAATTAATTCAGAAAAAAAAATTATAATTCCACGTCCTGACATGTAGAAGTAAATCCGTGTAAAAAAATGAACAAGCATCTAAAAGAAGTTGGTACACGCATGGAAGTTGGCAATTCACTTCCCAAGTGTTTTTAAACCGCCATAAGGTTCGGACAGGAATGGTTATCTGCAACTTCCATAACAAGGAGAGAGAAACGCAAAAAGAAAAGACCCTTGGATCATTCCTTTTCTTATTGAAAGAAGAAAATTAAATTACGAAGTATCTGGGTTGTATCCAGATACCTTCTACAATGGTACCTCATACCACCATCAAACAAAGAACGAATTGGCATAAAAAAAGTAAAATCTGAGGAGTTGAGCGTTTAACATCAATATGATAGACAAGGATTACTAAACATAATAGATACTATACTGACCTCACCCAAAAATTCTAATCCCATGTCAGCCGCTGTCATCTGAGCCCCTCCTTTCCCAAATATGTACGAAGGTTCACCACAATGTGGACACTTAAAGCAGCTCATGTTCTCAACAATTCCCAGAATCTGTGATTACAATAGAAGATCCATTAAAAATGATGCTCAACACCAGAATCCATTTCCGGTTCTCTGACTCAAAAACTGATCAACATGACTATATCACTGCAAATACATGTAGAGAATAAGTACGCCAATCATGACCATACAGGAACATGAACTTTATTGAACATAATTACTCCTCTCCTAGCATCCATTAATGCAACATCTTGAGGGGTTGAAACAATCACTGCACCTGCAATAAAAGCAGTTATGCAATGAGCAACCAAAGATTTTCCCTCTTTTTAATGTAAGCCATACAAGAGTAGATTATACGAGTCATCATAAACAAAACATCTCAAAATAACGAGATTTTTGTTTGTTTGTGCGTGTAGTTAACAACTTTATATAATTAAAAATGGAAAAGCAAGTCATAGCGCTTAAAAGCCAGTTAGTTTCCTTTAAAAATGCTTCTTTTTAAGTAGTAAGGGAAAAGGGGAAATTGTACAAAACCCATTCATCATTGGGACTTTGGCAAACAAGCCATTTAACTTTCAGCATATCCCGCCAATTCTCTTCAATTTTGATAAATGTCCCAATACATAACTTTTCTTTGAGATTTTGGCTTTTAGGTTTGAATTTTTTCGCTTAGGCCCTATTGGGTTCATTGATGGAAAAGAAGGAGGGATTGAAAACATATGTAAAATGTCTATTACTCACCAGTCTCTATCTTTAATATTTTTCACAGAAGGGTACAAGAGTCATTTTATCCTCCATAAGTCATAACATCACTTTTTTCGTTCCGTTGGTATCTGAAGAATTTTAGCAAGTGAAGTACTTGAGATGAATTAGAATAAGAAAAAATAAGGATAAAATCATAAAATTGGCCATTCAAACATTTTGCAAACTGCAAAGTTGAAGAAGGGGTTAATTGCCAAAATTGAAAATTGGAATCTCCTTTTTCCAAATTTTTTAGTCCATTTGAAGGGAGGGGGTGCCCATATGTACGTTTTCCCTTCAAAGGGTAAATATAATATATTTCAAACATTAGAATTAGATTGCCAAATAAGTTACGACTACAAAAAGCTTTTAGGCCTCCCCTACAAACCACCCCCCATAAGAAAAGCCTTGAGAACTATCTTCATAAATTCTTAAACTACCTGATAATTGCAGACTCTGTGAGATAGTTATCTGGGCATCACCAGTTCCAGGAGGCAAATCCACCACAAGAATATCAAGGCTTCCCCAGTCAACTCCCCGTGTCATTTTCCTAAGAGCACTTGCCACCTATTACAATCCAGTAACAAAAACTCAAACAGTGAAGGGATATATCAGAACATTACAATCAAACATATACAGTAGGAATTTGCCAGAAGCCCAGAACCAAAAAAGGATTGATATAACTAACTTCTCAATCATAAGATAACTACTATACACTGAACATCTTTGAAGTAAATGAGATCTCAAACATTGACAACAGAAGCATTGCAATTTGCAATCTCATTCATGAAACATTAAGTATATGCAACAGCTGCTGAATTAAGTAATTGTAGATAGCTACCAAAATGTGCATGAGGAAAGACATTTTTTTTATGTGTAAGATCTAAGGTTCATTCCAACGGAAGACTTAATTTATCTCAGCCCTTCTCAATGTTTGCATTCCTTTTGGTTTCAATTAAGTCTGGAACAAAATAAAAATGCATGGCAGAAACAAAAATCTTCTAGGAAGGAGAACAACGCAGCATACCTTTACATGAAACTAATGTATAGGATCTTCCAGTCTGTTCAAAGACTGTAATCCCAGATATTGAACGAGTGTAAAAATAAAGTTGAAATACAGTAAAAGGACAGAAAAGAAGTACAAGAGATAGAGGCATACCATGGGACCTCTCCATACGATTGGCGCATCTTTCTCCACAAGGAAACCCATTGACATACACTTTATCCCATAGTTTTCAACCGGAATCATTTTCTTTTCTGAAAAGAAGCAAATAACTGAATACAGCAATGAAGTAAACTCATAATTTAAACATGTGCAACAAGTTGACACTCCGCAATATAAAATTGCCATCCTTAGGATAAATAATTGGAATCCAAAATGGAAGAAAAACAAGAGAAGTTCGAGCATTATTATTACTGAAGTTGTTTCTATCAAACATAGAAACCAATTGAAGTTAATGATTTTGAGCAACTCTCTCCAGTCCAGCATTAAGAAGTTCAATGCCTGGAAGTTGATTGAGTAACTTTCGAGTATTCAAAGCTGAATAATTTCTCTACACATTTTGCTTTACCTTGTATAAACTCCTCGGGGAAAGCATACTTTTTTTATCATAGCTTTATCTGTTTCCGTTATGCATTATTACAGGCACATGTAGTTATTCAATGGTTGTTATGTAGTGCGTTTGTTCAGTTCCCCATTCCTGTTAGACTACTACTGGGCCTAAAGGAAGATTGATGGTGAGAGAATTATATAGTAGATCCTTTTGGTAAAGCGGTGGAGAAGTACTTTTATCATTTACGAGGTAAACATATGAAGGAGATTATCTCGTTTTGCGGAAAAATACTGTTGAACGTGTTTTTGGAGTGTTGAGGAGCTTTCCCAAACACCCCAGTAAATACCTTGGTTCACTTCTGGCTTTTCATTGATGTTCATCATCGTGGGAATATTTGGACCGTATACATCGGCGTCGAGCAAACCAACCTTAAGATTGCACTTACTTGCGAGCGCAACAGCTAAATTCACTGCTCATTAAAACAGCAAATTATTAGACTAAACAACGCACAGAAAGGAGAAATTGGACATCAAACCAATTTATTAAAATCTTCAAAGTTCAAAAATAAGAATGCTAGTAGAACAAATGAACCGGACCATTCACAAAGAAATTGTTTCATGCATGTACACCAGACAATAAACATGGGAAAGCTGGGAGATGAGGACGAAAAATACCTGAAGTAGTAGACTTGCCCACCCCACCTTTACCAGAGGCAACGGCGATTGTATCTCTAACTCCATCAATACGCAGATGCTTCGCGTAGCTCCTAACACTTCCCAGCTTCTGCGCACAAATTGAGAATTCAATTTTACACAAGGATGAAGGAACCACAGTAGTCAAAGACAAAAGCGGCAATGAACAGGCGGACTTACCCTTAAGGAACTCAACAGCTCCCTCATTGATCCTTGCCAAGAAGACACTGAGGGCAGGTCGAATGAAATGTGGCGTTAGATTCTCCGGTAAACAAAGAAGTAGAAGGAATGGCAAGAAGTCTCGCTTGTGAAGTGAGGAAAGCAACAAAAGAGTGGGAACTGGGAAGGGACAAGTGGGCTAGCCCAATTTTTATCAGGCCCAAAAAAAGCTCGCCTGTTGATTGAACTGACAAAAAAAAAAAGAGAGAGAAGAGGGCAAGATTGGAATTATAGGCTGTGAAGTTCCAAATTCGTCTTTTTGGATAATTATTTCTTAGCGGTGCCAAATGAACGAGAGTCAGGCAGTTCCAACGGTCATTCGATCTTCCAGAGGAGGCGCCGCTTGTAATTTCGCGCCTTGTTCTGCTTTATACATTTTTTTTGAGTTGTATTTACAAAAAGGTTTTAAATATTAGTCTTAAATATAAAATGATTTTAAAGATTCACAAAATTATAAAATAATTTCAAAAATAACTGTTCAATTGTAAATAAAGGCTGCTGAGGTTGTTAACCTCTAACAACCTCAACGGCCTTCATTTACTTGTTTGAAACATGAGGTAATTCTCTCTTCTTTTTTTTTTTTCAACGTTGGTTCTCTTTGAATTTTGGACTTTTTTCATCTGACAAAGTTTGTCTAATTTTATCATAAATTGGATAAAAAGAAAACAAAAGGAGAATTTCATTACCGCGTTGTTTGATCTCAAATTGCCACTTTTCCTCTCTCCCTCTCCCTCAAGCTCAAGCTCTAGAACAGGTATCGCATTTTCTTCGCTTCTCCGTAAACCGAAAACAGATATGGACGAAATAATGAATGTGTTTTTCAATGAATTTTTTACATTTGATTTTCGAACAATTTGGATGGACTTGCATTGGGATCAGAATGCACTTTGCGTTGGATTTTCACGAATGTTATCTTCGTTAACGAAAATTGTTTCTAATTTTGTTAGACCAGAGCATAAGAGTCTTTCTTCTAATCATAATATCCGGAAATTTTTTTTGGGGGGGGGGGGCTCCGCTTTATGTTTCTATCATATCTTCACCAAAGGACGGGCGTTTCGAATTTATTCCGAGTTTGGTTTTGCATTGATAAGTTCGGCCTTTGATGTTCTAATTTACCTTTCCATTTAAATATTGCCCCTGGGGATATTAAATTTATTGTTAGTTGTTAGTATAATAAGGCGCTTTATGGCACAGTTGGGTTGGTTTGGAGTTTTTTTTGGTGGGGGGTATTGTTCACATTCACAGCTACATTGGTATTTGAAAAAAATCAGCCATTACATTGACCTTTAGTAGGTTCATACATTTTCTTGATGAATTTATCGAGCAGGTTTCGTTGTTTCTTTGTCAAATGCTCCGGTTCTTCACGGAATTTTTCCTGATTTCAGTCCACAGCTAACACGTATGGATTCTTATGAACTTTATAATTCATGAACATGCACAAAATGGCGGTATCTTGTGTCAACAAATTCTCTTTAGTACTTCAATTTTGTTGTTTCATATACCAGACACTATTCATTTGTTTCATGTAGTTCTTGGGCTGTCTGATTTAAATCTTTACCTTTATTTTTAAGAAAAGCCTATTATTTGACCTAAACAAAGAACCACCTATTATTAAATGCAATAGCTCGCATATATTGTTTATCGCCTTTCATCCCTGGCTCATTGAAATTCATGTTACACGATCGATTTTCAGGGTGTAGCATTCTGCCCTGTCTTGAGTTGTATGGATTAATCGAGAGTTTGAGGTAGAGATGGCAGCAGTTAAAATTTCCTTTGTCAAGACACAGGGGGTCTGGGGATTTACTGCTCTGCTCGTATCTATAGTTTGTGAGTGTTTTCTGATAATACTATTGCTTGTCGATGCCCTATTTTCGTATCTACTAACAAAGTTTGCAAGTTTCTGTGGATTGCAAGTACCTTGTATATTGTGCTCTAGGCTTGAATTTGCATTAGGTGGTCAAAAGCCTGAGTTATATCAGGCACTACTCTGCAGCAATCATAGATCGGAAATTACCTCATTGATATCATGCCATATTCACAATAAGGTTGCAGATGGAGGTGGCATGTGTGATGACTGTCTCCTGTCTTTCACAACAAAGACTCAAGACAATTCAAAAGATCATAGATTGTTGATGTGGAAACTTGGTCTGGATCATGGTGACTGTAGTTCCCAGTGCCCATTGAAGGGAGATTTGTTCCCTGGTTCTTCGGATTCAAGGCCATGTACCTGTTGTGGATCAACAATTTCTCACTGTGTAGGACAAAACAGTCGTGATTCATTATCTCATGTTGCCTTCACGGAGTTGAAACTCCATTCTGATTCTGAGTCAGGGTTTCCATTTTCTGCTGATGATAATAATGTTTATGCTGTAATTCATGAAAACAATGAAGCTGACGCTCCCGAGTGTCAAAGTACATCAATGACATCACCAAAATTTTTTCCAAGTGACTCAAATCCAGCGGAACCAGAAAAGAATGAAGGTAAAAGTTGTGTTTCTCCTAATTTCCTCTCTGCTGTACATTCTGAAGCTATTACTTTGGATGGCACTCAATCAATTTTTGGATTGTCACCAGAGGAATGTAGCCTCCTTCTCCTTGTCTGCATATTTGTAGTAATATTTACTTTCTGAAATGTTTCCAGGTGTAGATGTTGCTCAAGCAAGTAATAATGGACTTCAATCAATCAGAGATCATGAGGGCAGTTTAATGAAGATTACTAAAAATGCTGAACTGTTCGAAAAAACTGATCTGGTTGTAAATGGCTCTTCTCATGCACATGCAAGTCTTGGCCCCAAGGAAGAATTGAAGCTATCATCACAAAAATCTTCTCAACATTCCAGTAACGCATTAGTTATTCCATTAGGTGATGCTTATCCTCCTGAGACACAAGCTGATGCTGCTAGCTCCAATGGAACTAAGGTACTTCAAAAGTCAGTCTCGTTGGATTCTGGTCTTGCATCTATAGCTGAAAGCAATGTCAATAAAATTGAAGAGGACTCTCTTATTGATAAACTGAATAGCCAGATTGCGTGTGACAAGCAATTCATCAATTCCTTACATAAGGAACTGGAGGAAGAAAGAAATGCTTCTGCTATTGCAGCAAGTGAAGCAATGGCTATGATCATAAAGTTACAAGGGGATAAAGCAACACTCCGAATGGAGGCCCTCCAGTACTTAAGAATGATGGAAGAGCAAGCAGAACATGATGCAGTTGCATTGGCAAAAGCTGATGATTTGCTGTCAGAAAAGGAAAAAGTGATACAAGATTTGGAATCGGAGCTAGACTTTTATAGGTTAAACTTGGCAGAAGAACCTACGAATGAGAATATGCACGAGGAAAGTAGTCGTTTGAATGCGGCAAACATGGCATTCCAAAATGTTGGCTTACCTGACGTAACAAACAACATAAAGTCTTCTTGTAATTCAATACTAGCTCAGAATTCATAGTAAAAAAAAAAGATTTATTTGTCTTTATCTGGCAATGTTTGGGGCCTTTGGGCAAATGCCGCAGAAAGAGTGAGGTTTCATTCATTTGGTTTCGCTCCCAATTTTGACGAATCAGGAGAGTTTCAAGAACAGGTATCTCCAGGTTGCATGGAACGAGATAGTAGAGTACAGAAAATGAATAGTAGGCGTTAGCTGTAACCACTAGTTCCTTCTTTGACCTGTCAGCTTTGAACTGCCCACTATTCCTTTAACTGAAGAGGATCATGGGTTTTAGTCCCGTTGTGATGATAAGATAGTGAGTGTGATAGTCTAATGTGAGTTCGTGTGATGGGAAAGATCTATGAAAATCCAAAGTCCAAACAGATTGGATTCACTTTGTATGGTGGCTATAGTGGGAGACTATCCCCATTTATGCCAAGCGCTAAATTACAAATTGTAACTGTGACAGATTCCATTTGATCAAGCCGAAGCTGAAAGAATCTAACAATTATGGAAGGAGGTGAGGCACAATTCTGAAGTGGTGTAGTTTTTTTCTTTCTTTTTTTTGGAATATACTGTGCAATGAAACGGTCATGAGGATCTTACGAAACGTCTCTAAAATATGTATCATGTAAACATCTTATTTTAGATGTTTAGAGTCAATTTGAAAGGCATAAATCTCATTATTATTTATATTAAATTTCAACATTGTTATCTTAAAAAGAGTATAGTATACATCAATAGTACTTATTAACATTTTAACTTTAAACTTAAGAAAACAATGATTTACAATTAAATGATATGTTGTCAAAAAGAACAAAAATGATCGAAACCAAGTGTAGACAATTTAAACAAGACACACATGCATCACGTATATGTCTATAAGACTGTACCAAATTTAAATACGTATCGCACATGAACAAGAAATTGGAAATACAGCATTTTGGAGAATGTTGGATACAAGCTACTTTGCCAAGCCTTCAAAATGAGGCCAGCGACACTTGAAAGCAGTAAATAGTAACTAATGTGGTAGAGTTATGGTGAATATACTAATGTCAGTCTTGGGTCACTAAGTTTGATGTTTGTATATGAATCTAAAATTGATGAACATTGTATCGAAGATACATGTATATTAAGAAAACAAAAAGTTGATCTATTTGATTAGGAATTTGCTAATAACCATAAAGTTGTGAGTTCAAATAATTGATGTAAAACTTTTATTAATGGCTGATGTGTCAATAACTCAATAATTATAAGTGTTTTTTGAGCATTAAGGAATATGTCTTGGTCTTGATGAGACCTTAGCATCCAACCCATCTAAATTTTTCTAGAAAAAATACATATATAATGGCTGCATGTGCTTAGTGTTAAATGTATTCAAGTAAACAGGGTCGAACCCAGGATTGGTGTCACATTAGGCGCAACTGTTTTTTCTGAAAACTAATTAACAATTAAAAAATGGCAATTGTTAAATGTTAAGGACGTAGATAAAAAGGGGGGAAGTCCAATTTAGCTACGTCCTTACCAATAGCCTTTTTCTTTTTACTGCTCTATGATTCATGGGTTTAGATTTTACAAGTTGGCAACCCCTCAGCAAGAGTTTCAATATATCGTCCATTACAAATAGACTTCACCTTATACTTTAAAGTTGGGGTGCTCCTTCTATATGTTTTAGTTTAGGGTTACTGAAATATTTGTCTTATTCTCACCAAGCCACACACTTGCTGATATATATTTTAATTAGAGCTATTTGGGATGACTCATGGCTGTCGGTGAGGATGAAATCGTGTAGATGAGACCACGGTACTAATTGCTGCGGGATAAGCTATGAATATTATAAATAGCACTCAGTTGTGTGGTTTTCAAAACCCACTTCCACGGAGAGCTGTGGGCATATGCTGAGAAAAACAATGGCGGGTAACAATGTGGTGATCATCATGAGGTTGATGCTGGTGCTGATGATTCTGGCAAGTACTGTGGTTGTGAGTTTATTAGCAGATGGAGTTAATGCAGGTAACAGAAAAGCTCCTGCTCCCCCTTCTGCTGCTTCCTCCTGCTCTTACATTCCCAATCTCACTCACTCTTCCAACTGCCCCAATAACCCTTAACCATGTCTCCCCTATCATTTGCACTTTACACACACAAACACACACCAGGTTGTTCCTGTGCGTGTCGATTTAACTTACGTGTGAACTCCACATGTCTGAATTTTAAGGTTTTGAATTGAGATGGTATCTTCCATTTCTTAGCTTCTTTTTTCTATTTCAAATTAAAGGAGCATGCACTAACGATTTAAAATTCCAAACGGGATTCAACCAGTGATTTCCCATTTATAAGAGAATTCTCATGTTATTAGATTACCAGATTACTTGCTTCCATGACTTACTTTTGAGTTACTGTACTTGGGTGTGTATTAATTGTGTGTGGGCGGTAGGGGATATGTTATGATGGTAGCTATGCTGTGACCATGATGAAGGGATATTAATACGAAGCAGAATAATAGGCCTGGCACTCGCTTAATGAGCGTTTCAGTACTGCAATTAATAGGCCAGTTTGAGAATGCAGTAGAGAAGTACTTTTACGCAGGTTGAGGTAAAAAATGGAGGAGGTTATCTCATTTCGCGAAAAAACATTATTGAACGTGCATTTGTCTTTTACAAACGTTGTTTCAAACAAATCTAATACAGCATTGTCAATTTGTTTTAGTATTAACCGCCACTTTAATATTTTATTTCTTCGCTTTAATTATAGCTCAGCCTTATATGAGATCAAGGGTGTATTTCGAATATACCGCTGGTTTTGCTGGTTATTGAAATTTCATAGAAGCTAAACCAACATGTATAAATGTTAGTCATTTTTTTTATATCTTTAACGTAAGGGTCAATTAAATTACATATAAATTAAAGTGCCTTTTTTCTCTTATTCTAGCAATACATACATATATATATATATAGCACATATATCTTGTCAACACAGTATAAAGCTAATCACAACTCCAAAAATTATTTTTGTAAGAAATGCAAGAACTGTATATATAAATTTTAGCCTAAAAGCTTATATTTGGGATTGTGGTTCCTTTGACCGTTCGACCCTTCCCATTGTGATTCAGAAGCTGCGATGCTTTTGCTGCGAAATTACCTATCTCCCCGCTCTGCCCAAGTACGAAATTAACCCCATATATTTCTTCAAAAATAGTAATATTTTGTTATCTGCGCATTATAATATATATTAATTAGTACCATAGATTGAATATAATTTAGAGATTTCGATAACTCTCCAATTTTTAGTATATTTTGGATATATTTAAGAGTTATCAATATAATTTTAAGATATTATAAGTTTAAAATAACCAATCTATTAAATAATACATTATCTTAGAAATTCATTAAATATAGCTAATAATAACTTAAAATAATTGGTAATTTTTATTTTTTCCTTGTATTTACTTTTATTTTTATTTTATCATTTTTTAGGAAGTAATGAAAAAAAAATATCTTGATAAATTAAGAGATAAAGAAAAATTAAAAAAGAAAAAAGAATGAGGAGTGATGGTTTTTCTCACGGCAAGTGGAGCAACGCATTCTTTTGCGTGTGTGTGTGTGGTGCCTGGAAAGACGCGTGTGTCTTCACCTTTCTTCTTCTTTCTTTGTTCGTGTCTTCGTCAATATTTTGGTTCACTTGAATTTATATTTTTATTATTTATATTTAATTTTGCTTAACTGAAATAAAATTTAGATTTTAAATGCCTATTTACTTATTGAATTGAATCTCTGTATGATTTATCATATATTATTTTTACAATCTGTACACTTATGATAAATAATTAAATTTTGGTATCATTTGACGGCAGGTGAAGGGAAAACAGGTGGTCATTCTAATTTTTCAAGCTTTTATTTGAAATAGAATTGAAAAACCCCAGCAACTTCTCAGTAGATGGGTGTTTGGCGTAGAAGTCATTGTAGGTTGATCCATTCAAATATCTGGTTTAATAGGTTTTCAACTTTCTTGGCCCAGAAATTTAGTTTTCAAACTACGAGAAATCAAAGCTCATCAAACATTTATTCCTTTAAACCTCAAGATCGATCGCCCTCTTCTGGACGTCAATCCTCAGTACCCTGCGTGTATATATAATTGTGTCAGTTGCTCCTTTTACGCACACACATTACAAATCAACTCTCTCATATTCTCTTCCAAAGAACTCTATTCCTCCCTAGCTCTCCAGAAGTACAGAACAGAGAGATATTTCCTCTCTTTTTTCTTGCTTCTGGTTCACTCGTAATTCATCACACACACACCCACACGCAGATATGGATTTTTATTACAGGAAGATGATGTTGATGGTCTTGTTGATGCTGGCCATTGTGCTTTCGCGTGCAGAAGTAGGATCGGCGATAAGACCGTTATTCCCAGACAGCTTCTTTTTGCAGATTCTTAATGCAGGAAGCTCTACAGCACCATTCTCTTCCAACCCTTGCAGATCTGTTCCTGAACATGGAAGATGATGCTGATGGTGTTGTTGATGCTGGTCATTGCCACTAAACTATTATTTTTTAAGATTCAAAACCTCATTAGACCCCCACTCTTTTTTTTCGTTTTAGTGATTCATCGGAATAAATTGTAATACACACACCCACACCCACATATAGATACTGACTTTCTGTAATCTTATTCCAGAAATAATCAAGTTGGAATTCATTTAGATTGGTCATTACTTCTCACGGTCGATGTCTCTTGGTCTGACTAGGGTGGATAAGTCAGACATGAGCCAAGAACCACAAAGCAACGGTCATGAGGATAACGTATAAAGTAAATATTTTGGACAAGTTCATATATTAATCTACGCGACTTATTTCAAAGGTGAATACAAGTATACATTTATATGTATTGAAGAATTTGAGGTTAGTGAATTTAAACAACTTGACTTAATCTCTGTACTAGATAAATTAATGTTGGTTTTATAAACGCTATTATTTCTTGCCAAAGAAAAACTAAGCACCTGTAATAATAATTATGAAGTTTTCATAAATATTAGAATGCAACAATGCAAGAACTTTTTAATGTCGGTCATGCTGGTTAATAAATAAACCAATGTAAAAAATAAATTGATTAGTGGTACTTTTATAAATAAAAACATCTAGTTTGATCATAATTTCAAAGTTGCTATTCAGTAAAAGAACTTGGTGCTTTTCTTTTAAACGTTATCTATATATTCATGTAACATGGGCGCTGTTACCCTCATAAATTTCTAGTTAGTACTGATGTGTGTGTGTGTGTGTATGAATATGGAATCATAATCCTATTTATTTATTTTTATGATGGTGATGGATGGGCGTATGACCCATTAATGTTGGTTGAAGGCTATTTATGATGCATTTAATTCAATGTTATTTATTTATTGATGTATATGAATTAGTGATAAATATCTTATAATAATGATTGTGTATTCTAGTAATTAATTATGGGAATCCTATAATCCAAGCCAAGCCACATGCTGTGTATTTGAATTTGACTTCCATGCCATTATATTGGCCCTAACACAACTTTCTCGGTTTTGAATTCCTCACATTCAACGCGCGTCGGATCAATTCGTCTGAACATTTTATTTGGAACTAAGAAAAACAAGTTCTGACTTTGAGGAACACAAGGAAAAAACATTTCATTTTTTTAAAACACCACATTCACTTGACAAACATGTTTCAAATACTCTTCTGATCCTATTTATGAGTTACTTTCAACATATTTCACGCTGACTAAAGAAGACATTAAACTTCATTAACTCTATATTAAAATTCAATAATTTTTTGACTTAACTCACACTTAATACACATTACAAGTTGTGCATTCATATAAAATAATTTATATATAGGATAAAAAATTCCTTATCTTTCTTGATATAAATTGTATTGGAGGAATATAGGGCCCGTTTGATATACTGGAATTAATTTTGATGAAATGGATATGGAGGTGGAGGTGGATATGGATATGGAAATGGATATGAGTTTTACAAGTACGTTTGGTATGTCATGGAAATAAAATCTAATTTTTATCTAAAAAGACTAAAATACCCCTTTATATTTAAAAATAAAAAAATCAAAAATCTGGTCTTCGTCTTTGTCGAATCTCCGTTGAGATCGCCGTTTTCGTCTTCATTGCTGGAGGTCGTCGTCTTCGTTGCTGGAGGTCGCTGTCTTTGTCGTGGTCAAAGATGAAGTCGTCGTGGTCGAAGACGAAGCCATCGTGGTCGCAGTTGTTGGAGTTCGCGCAGTCATGGTGGGTCGCTGTTCTCCTTCGCCACCTTCATCACTGCTGCTGGTGGGATGGTCACCATTGTTGGGACACTCACAGTCGTTGTGGTGCTTGCTCGCCGTCGCCATCGTGCTCGCCGTTGTCGCTGGATGCTAACCGTCGATTGTTGCTCTGAGGGTAAGGATGGAATTGTGAGGTGGAATTGGCAGATCCTAGCTTTTGAGATGGAATTGTTTTGGTGGAATTGGGGCCATTTGAATTCCACATGGAATTCATTTCCATTTCCAAATCTTTGTACCAAATATGAAATCATGATGGAATTCCTTTCTAATTCCAATTCCATCCCTCAAATTCCATCAAACCAAACAAGGCAATATTGTTTTTCAATTAGATGAGTAGAAACAAATAATGAGATTATTCCCACACAACTTCTTGTTGCAGATGAAAGAGGCCCAGAACCATCCGCTCCTGACCCTGTAACATTTTGGGAATAGAACATCACACGCAGTGGAATAGACGAATTTCAAACATTTTTAATCTCTCATTTGGATATATTAAATGTGTTTAAACAGAGTAGTTAAGACAATGCTTTTTGCAGTTCTCACCATGCATGGCTCTTTTCATAGTTCTTGGAATTCGACCTCTAAGAGCTGACATTCTTTGATCACCTCCCTCTAGTAGTATCCACACAAACAAATCCCAACAACGGTAGTGTGCTAGCGCCTTAATGCTTCTCTCTCTCTAGGGTTTCTTGTGGCTCGCCTCTTTTCAAAATCCGTCCACATATACACTAAATGGTTCATCACTCCTCTATTTATAGAACTCATGTGGGGTATATTGAATATTCAAGATTAATCTTAAAATTTAAATTTGAAAAAAATATTCAAGATTAATCTTGAAATTCGATTTTGAAATTCAAATCATGAAATTTGAATTTGGATTAATCTGATCTGATCAAATCATATCTATTTGGGCGGTAGGGGATATGTTATGATGGTAGCTATGCTGTGACAATCATGAAGGGATGTTAATATGAAGTAGAATAGTAGGCATGGCACTTGCTTAATGAGCATTTCAGTACTGAATATAGCATTGTCAATTTTTTGTAGCATTGCAACCGCCAGTTTTAATGTTTTTTTTAGCTTATAGCCTAGCCTTATATGAGATCAAGGGCGTATTTCGAATACACTGCCGGTTGCTGGTTATTGAAATTTCATATAAGCTTAACCAACATGTATAAATGCTGTCATTTTCTTTTGTTTATACCACATTTAGTCCTAATATAAGAGCCAATTGAATTACACATAATAAGTAAAGTGTCTCTTTTCTCTTATTCTAGCAATACATATAGATATCTCACACACAACACATTGTTTTTCTAATTAGCCCAACTTAATTATTAGAGTTTGCGCATGCATGTTTTACCACATATACAATTCTTCATTATATTTTCAAGTCCACTATCAATTCAAACAAAGGCGTTGACAAGCTTGAGATGACACAGTGAGAATAAAACAGTATGAATAGGCATCCATCCATGTTAGTTGCAATTAAGCAGCTAGGTGCATACCAAACCACTTATATATGCAGTACTCGTCCCTTGCTCAAAATCAAAACAGTACAAGCGAGAGCTTCATTGAGCGATATATATATATATATATATAAATGGAGATGATGATGATGAGAAAGTTGGTGATGACTGATGAGGAACGTTGTGGTGATATAGGGGTGGAAGTTGGGGAGGCGAGGCCATTATTTGCGGCAGCGGCGGAGTCGGTAAGACGAGGAGGGCCACCTTCGGGTCCAGACCCATGCACTACAATACCCAAGCAGCAACGCAAAGGAAAGTGCCTCTTGAACAAGCACAAGAACTTGCTCTCCAAGTCCCATCATCATCCCTCTTCCTCTCCACCTCCCCCTTATTTTCTGCTAACTGATTAATTATATTCTATAATATCCTCAACCACGTAATACGCCTCATTTTTCAAACCTAGCAAGCTTTGTGCCTTCACTATTTCTAGCTCTCTCCATCTATATCATATAATAACGCTATAAATTCCTTACCTTTTTATGTTCTTTTGCTCGTATGTATTGTAGCACCCCTACCCTACGCCTCATCACTTTCTCTCTAATATTCCATGTAATGTCTGATATATACTCACTAAAATAAACAAAGTGGGTTAGTACATATGTCTCTGCACATTTTAAACCTACTGTTTCATATCTATCTATATGTATTTTACTTTTATTTTTTGTTGTCAATATAAGATATATCAAACAATGCGGTGGCCTGGGATTCATGCATGCATGCCTCTCCCATTTAGTTTTGAAACATATGTAACAGCGCCAGTAATTGATTATATTAGCTAGCTAGAAGCACCTCCTCTCCCTAAGCAGATATAAATATTCAAGAAAACAATTTGCTAAGAGTTTTGTAGAGTTCAATAAATATTTAATGTTTTTTTGAATGTCCGTTTTCCTATATGCAATGGTGCAAATCCAAATATCTATCTGCATTGATTGATCAAGACAATGCCAATAGTTTTCATTTTCAATCAATTCGCACATCAGACATTTTGAACGCAGCAAATAGACACGCAAACCAACCACGAGGTCTGAATATATATAGTGCTAAATATTTTAGTGTTATTTTGAACGGCAATGTTATTTTATTTTAAGACAAATATGGAATGAGATAAAAAGAAATTTTAAATGCTATAGTTTTATAACTATAAAAAGGTAATATTTATTTTGGATTGGGAAGTGAAATTATAAACTACTTTACATTATTCAAATTAAACTTAAAAAATCAACTTTTTATTTAAGGAATGAGTAGAATTATGCATTCATTATCTGTGGGCTCCCAATCCGAACTGCTGAATGGTTATTTACATCAATATTTAAAAAAATAAGCCGAGTTTACTTTGGAGAGCAAAGTAGACGCAAATGCAAAAATAAAGTAAAGGGACTTCCTCCTGTTCAAATTATAAGACGCCTTAACAAAAGAAATTTTGGTTCCAAATATAAGATACTTAATAATTGTTTTCCATTTTTATCCCTTACAAGCAAGAGAGGTGATAGAAAATAAAAGTAGATTTGAAAATCACGCTCTTTAACAGAGTTAAAATAGGTGAATTTTGTCATGTAAAACCTATTTAATTAATTAACTAATATTTTTTGGTTCATGTGAATTAGCTAACGTCTTATAAGACCTTTCCAGTTTCCACTAAAGACAACAACAAAAAATGATGAAGCAAGACGAAAGTGCTATGGTTGGTGTTGGAAAAAGCTATAAATCTCCCAAACCTAACAATTAAAATTAGCCAAATGAAGAAATCATAGTGAGATGCGTAATCCATTCTTCAATTTGACTCTCAAAAGTCAAACCTAACATCCACAGACCGAAAAGAATTCCCATGCAATAAAATATTCAACTTCACATATCATTCCTTTTCAACTATAAGGAAAAGTGTCCATAGAATTATACTCAATATTCTTGAGTTCAGTGTCTTATAATTATTCATACATTTTAAAAAATAGATATTATCCCTGTTTAGCCCCTGTGAGAATAGGGTTTTGCCCTCTTGGGATCCCATAGTTCCCCAAAAGGTGCCTCGGATGTCAGAGGTCAAACCCTGACTACATATATAGCCTTCACTTTAGATGGATCTAACCGATGTGGAACTTTGAGCACACCCTGCCTACTGCATCTCCTTCCCCCTTTACCCACTCCGGGGTCCCTCAGGGTGTTAGGTCCCTAGCAGCCCTTGGTGTGACAAATCATTTCATAGGATTATATTCATTTTAGTGAAAAAAAAAATATAATATTGAATATTATATAATAATGATAATGTGACAATAAAAACTCATATATATATATATAAATATATATTTGGTGACAGTATAAAGCTAATCACAACTCAAAAAATCATTTTTGTAAAAAAATGCAAGAACTGTATATATACATTTTAGCTTAAATTGAAGTTACTTTTTTGAAACATTTGACGTTCACTTGGGGAAAACGCCTGGCTTATATTTGGGATTGTGGTTCCTCTTTGACCGTTTGAACCTTCCCATCGTGATTCAGAAGCTGCTTTTGCTGCGAAATTACTATACTGTCTCCCAGCTCTGCACAATTACGAAATTAACCCTATATATTTCTTAAAAAATAGTAATGGCTTCGTTTGGAAACCCGTTGAGAAAACGGACACAGATTCCTAGGTACTTTATGTGAGAGGAATTTTGTCTCGGCTTGCGTGAGAATGGGTTTTGGGGGTCAAAACGGGGTTCCTAACGGAACCCAAACGAAGCTAATATTTATATCGACTCATTATAATATTAATTAGTACTATAGATTGAATATTTTAAAACATTAGGAGTTTGAAATAGCAAATATATTTAATGGTACATTATCTTAGAGATTCATTAAATCTTAACTGATAATAATAATTTAAAGTATTTAGTAATTTTTATTTTTGTTTTATTATATTTACTTTTTTACTTTGTTATTGTTAGTAAGTAATGGAAAGAGAAGATTATAGGCTTGTTTGGCAAAGCAATTGTAAAAGCTAAACGCACGTTCAACCGTATTTTTTCATAAAACGAGATAATCTCATATACATATTTATCTCAGCTTACGTAAAATTACTTCTCTAACGTTTTCCCAAACGGGTACCATGACAAGTAAAAAGATAAAGAAATATTAATAGAAAAAAAAAAAAGGAATGAGCAGTGATGGTTTTTCTCATCATAGGCAAGTGGAGCAAGCGTATTTTTGTGTGTGCGCGTGCGGCGGAGATAGAGGTGCCCGGAAAGAGGGGGAATAGCATGCGCACGTTCAGAACGCGCAGAGAGAAGAAACACGCACAAGAGGAATAGAGGGACGCACATGCAGCGGAGGATTATATATTTGTCTTAAAATAAAACACACGCACACGCTGAGTGGAAAAGAGAAACGGAACACAAGGTGGACCCACGCACGGTGTCTGTGTTTGGAAGAGTCCTTGGGTTCTTTAAACGTACGTTTAACAGTATTTTTTTGTAAATTGAGATAATCCCATTCATATATTTACCTCATAAACTGTAAAAACATTTCCCAACCGTTTTCCCAAACAGGAATATAGACACATCTAGAGCTGATGTTCAGGGGAGAAAGAGGGAGAGAGAAGGCGCAAAGGACAAGCAGGTCTTATATATCATTTATTTGTGTTGATTCATTTAAATTTATATTTTTATTATTTATATTTTAATTTGCTCAACTTAAATAAAGTTTAGATTTCTAATACATATTTACCTATTAAATTGAGTCTTTATATGATCAATCTTGATTTACCATATATTATTTTCACAATCCGTATACTTATAATAAATAATTAAATTTTGGTAGCACAAGTGAAAGGAAAACAGGTCATTGCAATTTTTTCCTCCTTTTATTTGAAACAAACTTGAAAAACCCAGCAGCTTCTGAGAAGATGCATGGGTGTTCAGCGTAGAAGTCACTGTAGGTTGATCCATTCAAATATCTGGTTTAATAGGTTTTCAGCTTTCTTGCCCCTGAAATTTAGTTTTCAACCTTCAAATCAAACTACGAGAAATCAAAGCTCATCAAACATTTATTCCTTTAAACCTCAAGATCGATCGCCCTCTTCTGGACGTCAATCCTCAGTACCCTGCGTGTATATATAATTGTGTCAGTTGCTCCTTTTACGCACACACATTACAAATCGACTCTTTCATATTCTCTTCCAAAGAACTCTATCCCTCCCTAGCTCTCCAGAAGTACAGAACAGAGAGATATTTCCTCTCTTTTTTCTTGCTTCTGGTTCACTCGTAATTCATCACACACACACCCACACGCAGATATGGATTTTTATTTCTGGAAGATGATGTTGATGGTGTTGTTGATGCTGGCCATTGTGCTTTCGCGTGCAGAAGTAGGATCGGCGATAAGGCCGTTATTCCCAGACAGCTTCTTGTTGCAGATTCTTCAAGGAGGAAGCTCTGCAACGCCGTCCTCTCCCGACCCTTGCACTACTGTTCCTCGACAAGGAGGTCATGGTCATTGCCACTAAACTATTATTTTTTAAGATTCGAAACCTCATTACATCCCCTCTCGTTTTTTTCGTTTTAGTGATTCATCGGAATAAATTGTAACACACACACCCACATATAGATACTGGCTTCTGTAATCTTATTCCAGAAATAATCAAGTTGAAATTCATTTAGATTGGTCTTTACTTCTCACCCTCGATGTCTCTGTCTGACTAGGGTGGATAAGTCAGACATGGGTCACGCACCACACAGCAACGGTCATGAGGATAACGTAGAACGTGAATATTTTGGACAAGTTCATATGTATTAATCTACGCGACTTATTTCAAACAGCATATGACCCATTAATGTTTGTTGTAGGCTATACATGATGCATATAATTCAATGTTATTTATTGCTGTATGTGAATTATTGATAAATATCTTATAATAATGAATTAATGATTGTGTATTCTAGTAATTAATTAAGGGAAGCCTATAATCCAAGCCAAGCCACATGCTGTGTACTTGTATATCCTTATGTGTATGTAAGAATTCGACCTTTCATTTCTTCAACTTTAATGTGTGTTTGTGTGTATGCGAGTGCGGCGGCTGCAATAATTATACTGAACTTTATGAATACCTTTAAACTTACTTTTCATGATCCATATCTCTTGTCTGACATCTGGGTTGGTAGACAACTGATCATGATCAGACACGAGTCAAGCACAGGATGATCTTGATGGGATAACATCCAATGATTTTTATTTTTTATTTTTGGACCAAAACTGGGAAATTATATCTAACCTGTATATGAAATGCGCAACTTCTGCTGAAATTACACGAACATTTGATGATATAAGTGAGATATTTACATTTGCAATATGGAATATTGGGGATCATATAAGGGTGTGTGGGAGACCCAGACTGGGTAATGTCATCATACCAGATGGCTTCCTCATGAGGTCTGATTCAAATACTGTTACTGGTAATGCAATAAGATAAGTAGTAAGTAACACTTGATATATATATATATATATTATTCAGAACGTTATTGGTATAAGCATTGGAATTGATGTTGATTTTATAGACCATGAACTTGTAATATTTATTTATGTTGGTTAATAAGTAAATTGATTGGTGGACTTTTGATTAATAAAAATGAATAATCTACGTTGATTATTTGAAAATTACTACTGAGTTCTTTCCTTCATGGGAAAGAAATTGGTGCTTTCCTTTTAAATACGTTATTCATATATCCATATATATATATATATATATCATCCGCGTGCTCTGCTTATTGTTGATTTGGCTGCCACTACTTCTCAATACACATATATGCACTTTCCTATGCTTCTTCCTCACATTTAGAATTCAAGTTATTTTAGGCTTCTGATCTCCACCGACCAATCTTTTTTCCAATCCACTTGGGAAACGCAAGACCTTTTTTCCCCCTCCATTTTTTCAAAGGCTAAACCACTGACTCGATAAGGCTAGAAAAAATAAACAAGATTTTTTTTTCCATTTTTCAAACATATTCACTTGGGAAACACGGCTGAGATAGATGGATACGGATGATATGGTGATTCATATGCGGCTTTTGCTACGAAATCATCCACACCACCAAAAGCAGAAGAACGAAACTGAAAAGTCCCAAGGTTTAATCTAAAAAGTTCCCAAAAAACACGCACAAGAGGGAAAGAAGGACGTACATGCAGTGGAGGAATATATATTTGTCTTGAAATAATGCACGCGCACACGCTGAGAAGACACACAAGAGGAAAAGAGAAACGCAACGCACGGAGGACTCACGCGTGGGTGCCATTATTTCTTATCCCAGTCCAATTTATAAAGTGATCTAATAAGGTTTAAGGAATTAAGTGAGTTCAATCTAGTGTCATGTACTAATATATACTGAGGTTCAATTTGCTGGTCAATATTCATTGATGGGCTGAATACGGGGCCCCTCCATAAATTCAAGGCTATGGTCCCCGAGTTAGCCAATGGGAAACATTATGGCCGCCTCCCTTCCCCATCCGTAGACGGCTTCCTTTCTTCCCTGGTGATAACCTCGTTGATCTACCCCTTCCGTCATACGCGTCTATGTGTAACTCCCTAAACAATTTAACCATATATTATATTCAAAATGAGTTACGTAACTCGTATTCCCTTCTGATATCATTTGTAATTCCAAAGAAACCACACATTTAAACATAATTAGTTATTAAATCCTCAAGGTCCAAGGCTCAAAAGTTGAGGGTGAGACACTCAGCCCACAAACCATTCACAATTCATAGTATCATTCCAACTTAGGGCACAAAACTTGCCCACAAGTCACCATCATAAGTCACAAAAACCAGAAGTTATTAATAATCCCATTAACCATATAAGTCCAGCTATATTTCTCAGATCAATACTTAATATCTCACACATACCATAAGACAATTTATTAATGGGTATAATTTCACAAAATAATCATAAAGGTAGAATCAAATTATGCAAGCCCTATAAGTTTGGCAATATACATTTCTCCTTAAAATAGCTTAACTATTAAGCCTACAGTGATAGCTACTATCAAACTGTTGGCTCCTTCCCTTCACGCCTCAAACCACTAAGTTCCTCTCCTGAAAAAAATGTATATCGATAGGGTGAGACATAAAGTCCCAGTAACCAACAATCAATTCACAGAATATACAATGCGGGATTATAAGTCAGTGAAGCAGTGCTAATATACAATATTCAAATAAAATAATGTTTTCCATTCAATACAATCAGAATGCACAAGTGATCCCTCCAACCTACTCCTCCATATTACTCCATAACGACTCCCCACTTACGTGTGAATCACAATAAATCATGGCCTCCCTCCTGGGTCTAGGCCGACTCCCCACTTGCGTGTGAGTCACAATAAATCCTAGCCTCCCTCCTGGGTCTAGGCCGACTACCCACCTGAGTGTGAGTCACAATACAGCCAACCACTATGATCAGTAGTGGGGCAACCACAGATACATTCACAATACATTACACAAGTCCCATTATCACAAGATCACCCAACTACTTCCATACACCTAATATGTCAATTCCCCACAAATGCACAAATTCACAATATGTTATGGATAAAGATAAATTATGAATAGCTCATCAAACGTATCTCTAAGCACAACATATCATTTATATATATAAAGAAAATACTTCCCACTTCACTAAAATTAAACATATAAAAATAGAGATGAGATTCGTAATGCATAATTAAGGTATCAAAAATACCTTACAATCCATGCAAAGCATATAAAATGAATTAACATCGGTTACCTCAACTCCAAAATTCTTGAAAGCTCAAGCCACAAAGCACCAACTACAATCAAGTTATTCTTTCATTGGAAAGTTCTTGACAAAGCTCAATATTCATCTCAAACCCTAATCTTAAATTTTCATCTGTTCAGAATGATATTACTATTGTTAGAAAGAGAAAATTATTTAGAAAAACTTTTATGAAGGAAGTAAATTAAAAAGAAGTAGTTTTGATTACCTAATTGATCCCGAAACAAACTCTTACGTACAAGAAGAGCAACGACGGCGCGAGAGAGGAAAGGGGAAGAGAAGAGGACGCTGGAAACCTAATAGAAACCTAATGGCTATGTGAGTTCAATATATATATATAAGTTGCAGCCCCTTTCCCTTTTTTATTTTTTATTCATTTTTTTGTTTTTATTTAATAATATACATATATGTGTACAGCCGCCCTTTTTCTTTTTATATACATTCCTTTTATTATATATATATTTGTTACCAAGCTACCTAATCCTTGTACGTGGCCTTTTACCTATATATATATTGTTATTTTTTTCTTTTCTTTTTAAAGTAAAACTTGCACACACATACACATATATTTATATATATATATATTATATTTTCTTCTCTTCTCTTTTATTATCATTTCTTCTTCTTCTCTTTTCCTTTACAAGATAATCCTTTTTTTTATCATTTATTATTTTTTTCTAATTCATATGTTTCACATTAAACATATTCTTCTTGACTCAAATGACTACACAACAAATTATATTTAACATATGTGTTATTTCTAAATGGCCATTAAATTTTTTAAATATATAATTATTTCTCAAAGATAATTAAATCCTCTAAATAAAAATTAGGATGTTACACTATGGATCCAGGTACACTTTTGCAATGCTCTAAACTATTCCATTGAACTTGTATACTTTAGTGAATCCCAACAATTGGTATTAAAGCCAACATATCAAGTTCTTTGGAATAAAATCATATATGCGATTTCTGTGTTTGTGATCATTAGAAATCTGTACGCATGAATTGTGTAGGAAACTGATGATCTATGCTTCTGTATGTATGGATCTGCAACTTTATTTCTATTTTTCACATATGAAACCTTTTTCATCCGAATTCATGGTTGTATTTCACGAAAATTTTGAATTTCGTGTGTGTGCATATGTATGAGAATCTATAGTAATTCAAACTTCGTCGGTTATTGTTTGAATCCATGGCTTCGATCTATATATATATGTTATAGATCTATATGTATGTATGGATTTGCAAGCATGTCTGTATTTCATCAGTTCAAAGCCCTTTTTTGCCGGCATCCATGAGTTTTTTGGATCCAGGTTTCTCATTTTCGTGTTATAGAGCCAGATGGATGTATGTTTGTGTGGATCTGTACATATATGTCTACCTGTCATCAATATGAACGCTTCTCGACAGAAACGATGGCCTTCTCACAAAAAATAACGTTTGATTTTTGAAATCTTGTTTTCGCCTTGTTTTCAAAAGTTTGATTGTTGTTTGTTGTATTTACACATGGATTTATGTGGTAGAAGATGAAAAGGCATTGTTTCTCGTGTTTTCCACCATTAAAATCACGTTTTTTGAGTTCACAACCGCCGGAAACTGCCCTCCCCGTCGCCAGAGAAGAAAAGGATTTTTAAAAAAAAAATGTTCAACGGCCACATACGGAATAGGTAGAGCTAGGTCGACACCCAGATCCATACGGGTAGGGCAACCTGATTCAACATTTCATTTCAAAAAACGACGCCGCGTACGGAAAAGACGGAAAGTCGGGTCGCGCCAGACAGCGGGTTGGGTAGGTTAACCTGGCTCCCTTGGTGAGGTGTCAAAACGGCGCATTTTGGGTTGCCCAAAATGACGCCGTTTTAGCTTGCCATCAACGCTTCCCAACGCAACCGAAACGACGTCATTTCGTTGGAAGATTTTGGGCCAACGTCCTTTGGGCTGTTGGCGCTTGGGTTTTTTTTGAGCGTTTTTTTGTTTTAAAAAACCAACAATTTTGGGCAGCTGGAGTCTGGACCAACAGTTTTTTTGGAATTTTTTTGGAAATTTGTTCATGGGCCCTGATAAATGGGATATTAAAGAAAATATGGATTTAAAACAAATTGCAATTTGGTCCAGCGTTTTTTGTGGGATGTTGTGTTTGGGCTTCTGTCACAAAAAAGGGGGTGAAGAGGCTGCGCTTTAGGCCTAACGAATGGATTAAGAAAACCATTTTTCCTGAATTTAAGCCTGCGTTTTTTTCTGCCCATAAGGATATTAAAAAAGTCCAGAAAACTTATGGATCACTAATATGTTTTAGGTCTAAAAACCAATTAGGCCAGAGCTGTTCGGTCACATTTTTCTGCTAATTCAGCCAAAAATTTTTGTTTTCAGTTTTGTCTCTAGGCCTATAGATTGTTCTGGCATTTTTTCTGGGAATTCTTTAATGGGCCTTCTGAATTGTTTTTGGTTAAAAAAATAAGCAAAAAGAGGGAAAATGTTTGGGACAGGCTTTTTAATTTGGGCCGCTGGAAATTTGGCCTTAAAAAGAAAAAAATGTTTTTCTGTTCTGTTCCTTGGGCTGCGTTTTTATGAATTTTTGGGCCTACATATTTGGAATAGAAAAGGGGGGAAGATCCCCAAAAAAAATTTCCTTTTTCCAAGGTATAGGAAATCGGACCAATGATTAAACCGGACAAGTTAATGGGTTAAGGATTAGTGGGTCAGACCGGAGTCAAACCGGGGGTCAAACAGGTGAAAAATAAAAAAATTAAAAATATAATTTACAGTAATATTTATTTTACAATAAAATTAAAATTAATAATATTTTATAATTTATCTATTATTTAACTTTCTTTATCATTTTAAAATATTTATTCTACAAATAAGTAAATATAAGGGTTGTATATACAGATATCTCACACATGTATACATATAATTTTTTTATTCTATTTCTTTTTATACTTGGTGGTCAATAAGACAAATTAGAAATGACACCTTTCTCTCTCCCACATTCTTGCTAGCTTCTCCTTAAGTTCCGCCTCCGATGCGTTTGGCATCCCAGGATGAAGTACATCAATGACAAATTATTTTCTTGATAATAGACGGTTGGTCATGAACTTTCGGGTTCTTACAGTAACCGCCTTGTTCACCATGTTTAGTGAGCTTTGAATCGGAGGGGCGGTCGCAGAGAAGGGCAGACGCCCTGAGGCCATTCGCGAGTGAAACGCCTGTAAATCTTCCAATTTTCAAAACATTAGGGGCATCAAAGGAGACGGATTTATGGCTGTTCTCTCCCAAACGAGCTTGGGCGCAAAGAAGGGGAACGGGAATCTGTCGAAAGGTAGGGGCGGGGGCCGGCATTCGGGTTCTTTTTACTTTATTTTAATTTTTTTTAGGATGAAATGGCGTCGTTTCGTCCTTTATTCATTGAAAAAAATTTAACCCGACTGACCTGTCCAACTCGGTGGTTCAGCCGGGTTACTACCGGGTCAATCCGATTCACGCCGGTTTGATCCGGTTTGAACTGACCCGGGGTCAGTTACCACACCGAACCAATTTTCCGGCCGGTTCATTGGTTTTTGGTCTGAACCGGCCAGTTCGGTTCGGTTTCACACACCATGCCTTTTTCTGGAAATTCTCTTGGGCCCTTTATGTTTGTTTCCAAAAACATTTTATGGATTATTTTGGATTGTTTACATTACGGAAATTATTTTGTACATATTTAATGTGTTGATTATTTTTTGAAATATGTGCAATTAAGTTATTATTGATTGGCAATAAATTTCAAATAATTTTTGAAGGCTTTTATGCCCATTTAAGGTTCTTTATCTTTTATGCCAATTAAATATATTGATACAACATCACACCAAAGTGTGCTCTATTGTAAAAATTATTTATGAGGTATATTAGATATAATTTGTGACTGTGTAATTTCATGTGAGCATTTAATCGGCCCAAAGGAAGGTTGATACTTGGCAAAAATATATAGGCACCTGTGATGATAAATATGTGATAATTATTCGGTATAATCATGCGAATAATAATATGTCCCAAAGGATAGTTATTGTTTGGCAGAAATTATTGTTAGTATTTAATCATTACAACAAGATACCATTGACAGTTGATATTAATATCCAAAGATAAGATATTGATGTTGTTACCAGTATCTTCCGATGGGGATTACATTTATTTGAATTTATTGCCATTATATTTTATGTGGATTTCTTTAAATGGAAAAAGAAATAACATTCTGATAATTCTGGGATGCATATATCTAGACCTTACATTAAGGACTAATCCTCCCTTTCCTCTTATGAATGAAAGTACTTCTAAAACATGGAGGTATTTTGGTAAGTGGGAGCAATCAAATTGCAAAAGTCTTATGATCATAAAGTATGGCATCCCATAAGTTTGTAGAGGTGCTATTACTGATAGTATTCTCAATGCTAAGGATTTTCTTGCCAAAATTGAAAAGCGCTTTGTAAAAAGGTGATAAGGCAGAAAAAAGCATCTTTTGCAATGCTTGATTTCTATAAAGTATAAGGGGCAAGGAAATATAAGAGAATACATTAAGGAAATGTCTCACATAGTTGTAAAACTTAAGGAATTAAAACTTGAGCTATCTGAGGACCTTTTGGTATACTTGTTGCTTATTTCTCTTCCTGCACAATATAACCAGTTTAAGGTCAGTTAAAACTGACAAAAGGAAAAATGGACTCTAAATGAGCTCATATCTTATCTTGTGCAAGAAGAAGAGAGACTGAAACATGACAGCTTTCACAATATTAATGTGACTAGCACCTCTAGAGGGAAGGAAATAAAGAGAAAATTTTCAGAGGCTGCAAAGGGTTCTGTTTAAAGAAGCCCGGTAAGAATCTGATTTATGCTTCTAACCCAGTAAAGAATACTTATAATGAGGTAAATGGGAGAAGCACTAAAGATTGCAGCCTACATTTTGTACAGAATACCAACAAAAGGCAACTGCTAAAACACATGAGTTTTGGACGGGGCAAAAAGTCCGGTCTAAGACACTTTCATATTTGGGGTTGTTCAACTAAGGCAAGGCCTTATAGGCCACAGGAAAAGAAATTGGTCCCCAAAACAGTAAGCAGTTACTTTATTGGATATTCTAAACGCTTAAGGGGTTATAAGTTTTATGATCTTGAAATGGGAACTATAAGTTTCTTTGAGGATATTGAGCTTGGGGGGAAGATAAAGTAAGAAACATCACTTCTGAGGAAGAATTGACCTCTATTACTGAGTTGAATCAGTCAGTTGCTATTGAAAACACAGGAATTCCAATACCTATTGTGATTAAAGAAGTAAATCCAGAACCCTACATAGTGATGTTCAGGTCAAAATTCATGCTATACAGGTTGAAGTTCATCATGTGGAAACTCAACAACCTCAAGAAACAATGATAAGACGATCCATATGAGAAAGGATAAATGCAATTTCGAATGATTACATTGTCTTCCTTCATGAACATAAGGAAGACAATGATATGGTGGAAGATGATCCAATCAACTTCCAACAAGCAATGCAAAGCTCCAACTCTCAAAAGTGGATTGAGGCGATGAATGAAAAGTACAAGTCCATGCAAGACAATAAGGTTTGGGATCTTATCCCTTGCCGGAAAGTGCAAAACCTATTGGTTGCAAATGAATATTTTAAACCAAAAGGGATGCAAATAGCAAAGTGGAAAGATATAAGGCTTGTCTTGTGGTAAAGGGCTTTATTCAAAAGGAAGAGATTGACTTTAAAGAGAATTTCTCTCCAGTTTCTTCGAAAGACTCTTTTAGAGTAATCATGGCACTAATCGCCCATTTTGATCTTGAGTTCCAACAGATAGATGTTAGGACTGCGTTTCTCAATGGTGACATTGATGAGACGATTTACATGGAGCAACCAAAGAACTTTGTGTTAGGAGAACCTAACTCTGTGGTTTGCAAAGTAAAGAAATCCATCTACGGTCTCAAGCAAGCTTCCTGTCAATGGTATCATAAATTTCATTAGGTAATACCTCATTCGGTTTCGAGGTAAATCCTTTTGATTATTATGTATATCGAAGATTAGTTGGAGTAAGTTTATATTCCTGGTTTTATATGTTGATGACATATCGCTTGACGCCTATAATTCAGTCTTGTTGCAGCAAACCAAGAAATTTCTATCAAATAATTTTGAAATAAAAGGTCTTGGTGAGCTTCCTTTGTATTTGGAATCTAGGTTCACCGAGATATAAATCAAGGTGTTCTTGGATTATCACAAAGGAGTTATATTAATAAGGTGTTCAAGAGGTTTGGCATGCAAGATTGTAAATCAGGTGACACCCCTATTGCTAAGGGAGACAAATTCAGTCTCAAACAATGCCATAAGACAATACTTGAGATTAAAGAAAAGGAAAAGATTCCCTATTCTTCAGCTGTTGGGAGCCTTATTTATGCTCAAGTATGTATGCGACCAGATCTCACGTTTGTTACTGGAATGTTGGGCAGATATATGAGTAACCCGGATATGGATCATTGGAAAACAGCCAAACGGGTTATGAGATATCTAAAGAAAACAAAGGATTACATGCTTATGTATCGTAGATCAGATCAGTTGGAGATCATAAGGTATTCTGATCCTGACCATGATGGATGCCAAGGTATTAAGAAATCTACATCGGGCTATGTTTATAAGCTAGCTGGTAAAGCCATTTCTTGGAGCTTCCTCCCCTATGGAAGTAAAAGCATGTAGCAATTTGGGAGACATCCAACCATGGAATATGACTGTGCAACTTTGTCACTGGGTTGCAAATTACGTAAAGTATTGAAAGACCATTAAAGTTATATTATGACAATATGACGACAGTCTTATATTCCAATATCTATCCATTAAGGATAGGATGTAGAATGGACATTTTTCTACCGAACACATTTAGACATACTCCATGACTGTTTAACCCTAACAAAGGGAGTAACACCCAAGGTCTTTCATGAGCACATAGCTCGAGAGGGTGTGTTTTATGATAAGAATATCCTAATTTAGTGGAAGTATGTATTTGGTGTTTGATTTTATGAACATTTAGGTACTTATTCTAATCAGAAATAAAGTCATTCAGTTTTCCTTTAAGGTTTTGATTCAGGTTACCATTCTGCATGATTAAGGTTGATGTCACTAAGGAGGATCAGTTGAAAAATAGGCATGTAGAGATCACATTCATGAAATTTTCCATGCAGTATATCCATGATTGATTTATGTCATTTGATTGTATACATATATGTGATCATTTTGGGATTTAATTATGTGTAATACGGCGAAGATCCTAATTGGTTCTATATGGATGCGATCAATAGACCATATTGTTTGGGGAATAAATAATGGCAAGTTTATGCGTATAAGGTTTTACACATTTAAGTTACATATGTGCCCCAGTGGGAGATTGTTAGAATAATTCAACAATGGGTCACATATTACACTTATATGTGGGTGCCATTATTTATTATCCCGGCCCAATTTATAAAGTGATCTAATAAGGTTTAAGAAATTAAGTGGGCTCAATCCAGTGTCATGGACTAATATATACTGAGGCCCGATTTGCTGGCCAGTATTCATTAATAGGCCGAATACGGGGGCCCTCTATAAATTCAGTGCTATGGTCCCCGGGTTAGCCAAGGGGTAAACATTCTGGCCGTCTCGCTTCCACATCCATAGACAGCTTCCTCTCTTCCCTGGCGATAACCTGGTTGATCTACACCTTCTGTGCGTCTATGGATCCAGGTACACTTTCACAATACTCTAAACTATTCCATTCAACTTGTATGCTTCGGTGAATCCCAACACATTTGAGTTTTACAAACGTACATTCAGCAATATTTTTTTTGTAAATTAAGATAATTTCATTCATATATTTATAAAAGTACTTCTCACCGCTTTCCCAAACGGGCATATAGACACACCTAGAGCCAAAGTCCTGAGGAGAAAAAGGGAGAGAGACGGTGCAAAAGAGCTTAACACAAGGAAGAAGCAGGCCTTATCACTTATTTGTGTTTTCACCAATATTTTGGTTCATTTAAATTTATACTTTGATTTTCTCAATTTAAATAAAATTTAGATTTCTAATACCTATTTATCTATTACATTGAGTCTTTATATGATTGACCTTGATTTACCATATATTATTTTCACAATCCGTACACTTGTAATAAATAATTAAATTTTGGTAGCATAAGCTGCAAGTGAAGGGAAAACAAGTCATTATAATTTTTGCCTCCTTTTATTTGAAACAGAATTGAAAAATCCCAGCAGCTTCTGCGTAGATGGGTGTTTGGCGTAGAAGTCACGGTAGGTTTATCCATTCAAATATCTGGTTTAATAGGCTTTTAACTTTCTTGCCCCAGAAATTTAGTTTTCAAACTAGGAGAAATCAAAGCTCATCAAACATTTATTCCTTTAAACCTCAAGATCGCCCTCTTCTGGTCGTCAATCCTCAGTACCCTGCGTGTATATATAATTGTGCCAATTGCTTCTTCCACACACACACACACATTACAAATCAACTCTCTCATATTCTCTTCCAAAGAACTCTATCCCTCCCTACCTCTCGAGAAGTACAGAACTGAGAGATATTTCCTCTTGTTTTTTTCTTTCTTCCGGTTCACTTGTAATTCAAAACAAACAAACACACACACACACACACAGATGGGTTTTTATTACAGGAAGATGATGTTGATGGTGTTGTTGATGCTGGCCATTGTGCTTTCTAGTGCAGAAGTGGGATCGGCGATAAGACCGTTATTCCCAGACAGATTCTTGTTGCAGATTCTTCAAGGAGGAATCTCAGCAACACCGTCCTCTCCCGACCCTTGTACTACTGTTCCTGGACAAGGAGGTCATGGTCATTGCCACTAAACTACTATTTTTTAATATTCAAAACCTCATTACATCCCCTCTTTTTTTCGTTTTAGTGATTCATCGGAATAAATTGTAACACACACACCCACATATAGATACTGGCTTCTGCAATCTTGTTCCAGAAATAATCAAGTTGAAATTCATTTAGATTGGTCATTATTTCTTCTCACGGTCGATGTCTCTTTGTCTGACTAGGGTGCATCAGTCAGACTTGAGTCACGCACCACAAAGCAACGGTCATGAGGATAACGTAGAACGTGAATATTTTGGATAAGTTTATGTGTATTAATCGACGCGACTTATTTCAAAGGTGAATACAAGTATACATATATGTATTTTAAAACTAACAATACCAAAACAGAAGCTGCTATTGAAGAATTTGAGGTTCGTAAATTTAAACAACTTGACTTAAACTCTGTCCTACATAAATTAATGCTGGTTTTATAAACCCTATTATTTCTTGCCAAAGAAAAACTAAGAACTTGTAATCATAATTATGAAGTTTTCATAAATATTGGAATGCAACAATGCAAGAACTTTTTAAGGTCGGTCATGCTGGTTAACAAGTAAACCAATGTAAAAAAAATAAATCGATTAGTGGTATATTTATACATAAAAACGTCTAGTTTGATCATAGTTTCAAAGTTGCTATTCAGTAAAAGAACTTGGTGCTTTTCTTTTAAACGTTATCTATATATTCATGCAAAATGGGCGCTGTTACCCTCATAAATTTCTAGTTAATACTTGTGTGTATATATATATGGAAGCATAATCCTTTTTTTTTTATGATGGTGATGGATGCGTTGCTTCTGCTGAAATTACACGAACATTTGATGATGTAAGTGAGATATTTACATTTGCATTATGCAATATTGGGGATCATATACGGGTGTGTGGCCGTGTGGGAGACCCAGACTGGGTAATGTCATCATACCAGATGGCTTCCTTATGAGGTCTGATTCAAATACTTTTACTGGTAATACAATATGATAAGTGGTAATCAACCACTTGATATATATATATATATATATATATTATTCAGAACGTTATTGGTATAAGCATTAGGATGTTGATTTTATAGACCATGAACTTGTAATATTTATTATGTTGGTTAATAAATAAATTGATCGGGGGACCTTTGATAAATGAAAATGAATAATCTACGTTGATTATTTAAAAATTACTATATAGTTCTTTCTTTCATGGGAAAGAAATTGGTGCTTTCCTTTTAAATACGTTATCCATATATCCATATATATATATATATATATATCTCATCCGCTTGCTCTGCTTGTTTTTGATTTGGCTGCCACTACTTCTCATTACACATATATACACTTTCCTATGCTTCTTCCTCACATTTAGAATTCAAGTTATTTTAGGCTTCTGATCTCCACCGACCAATCTTTTTTCCAATCCACTTGGGAAACGCAAGACAATTTTTTTCCCTCCATTTTTTCAAAGGCTAAACCACTGACTCGATAAGGCTAGAAAAAATAAACAAGATTTTTTTTTTCATTTTTCAAACATATTCTCTTGGGAAACACGGCTGAGATAGATGGATACGGATGGCTCCTTTGACACTTCATATGGTGATCCATATGCGGCTTTTTCTACGAAATCATCCACACGACCAAAAGCAGAAGAACGAAACTGAAAAAGTCCCAAGGTTTGTGACACGATATAATAAATAAAATAGTATCAAAATCTGAATTGTGCATGAGATTAAAAACCAACAACCATCTCCTATGACTAACCCTGCAATTTTTTGAAGGAGATAATTATTCAGCTAATGGATCCATCTGAATGAAGCTTCTGATCTTTGTTGGGAATGATCCACGTTGATCATTTGAAAATTACTACTATTTAGTGCTTTCCTTCATGCATGGGAAAGAACTCGTTGCTTTCCTTTTAAATGTTATCTATATATATATATATATTTCATCCCCTTATAAACTAATTTCTTGGTTCTGCGTGTGTGTGTGTGTTGAAGTCACATAATCTGACTCGTTTGATGCATGTGTTCTTGGTTGACTCATACCATAGACCCAAACTTCCTCGTTCTTGAATTCTCCGTCTTCTACTTCTTATCTTGCCATCTCAACATTTTGGAAAAGATTAAAATCTCTGACTTGAAAAACGCAAGGAAAAAAACAAACCAATATCCTCCCTCCCTCCCTCCCTCCCTCCCTCCCTCTTTCATCTGTCAAACATACACACTTGGGAAACACGCCTGAAATAATCGTACGGATGATACGTGCCTACCTGGCTCCTTTGACCCTTCACAACGTGCATGGCGAGTCTTTATCCCAACGTTGTACGTAAGTCAAGACAAAGCATCTCAATATCTGTAAAAAAATATTTTGCAATTCGTAAAAAGTATTTTGAAATCTGTAAATTTTTTTCAAAATCTGTAATTCCTTTCTCTCAACAGGTTCTGAAAAATACACAATATGCTAATGAAAATGGTCAATATAACACTGTGAGTGATTCAAATCCGGATCAACCCTATTTAAAATAATATAATGTAATTAAAATATATAAAAATCTATATAAATCTAAAAAAGAGTAATATTTAAATTAAAAAATAAAAAGACATTAATTCACAAGTAAATAAAATATTTATAAATAAACTACACCCTGTAAAAAGAGTTGATAAAACACAAACATTATATACTGCTATTTTTTTAAACCTCAAAATAATGTTGTTTTAGGCTCAACAATTAATATATATATATATATAATCTAATCAAATTGAACCGGTTCAAAGCTCTTGACTAAACGAATCGTGTAATTGGTTCACCTGGTTGACCATCACTACCCG
>JANTPZ010150248.1:0-36497 GCA_025593235.1 Vachellia pachyceras
CATGAATTGCATGAAGAAAAGATTAGCAAGGAATGTTATGCCAGAACCAGCTCATCACGAACATGGGAAGGTAGGTGAGACCGAAAGCCTTGTCTGCAACTCTATCGAAGCTAGTGATACTTGGACACACCTTGCCCAGCAATCTCCTGCACCGTTTAAGTGATCAAAGAAAGCAGGTAGTTCGGGTCAATGAAAATGGAAGATAGACTGATCTGTTTAAAACAAAACCAGAATTGCCAAACATAAAGGTTGAAGAAGAAGATGAAGGAGAAGAATTCAGATCGAAACTAAACTGAAATCCAAAATGGAGAAGGTAGGTACCCGAAAATCCAGATGACAGCGGCGATGATGGATAAAACTGCTGCCAGTAAAGCGAAAGGTAAACCCAGCATCACAGCCAATGGCTTGCAACTTCCCATGGTTGCAGAGGGAGAGGGAGAAGGAGACGAAGCAGAAAGCGCGCGTGTTCGTTTTCTGACTCTTGAACCCAAACCGAATCACTAGTGAAGCATGAGTTCGTTTCAGCTTCTAACAACCATTATGTAGACACATATAACACCCCCCCCCCCAAAAAATTATTCTAATAACTACCTCCGTTTCTTTATTTGTTTCATTTCTCAATTATTTCATTCAAGAAAATAATATACATGAGCTGCAATATTTTTTGGGAAAATGTCAAAATATTTTAAATATTATGTTCATGCATGCTTCTCGTTTCCAAGAATGATGAATTTTTTTCCAAATTTATAATTCAACAAGATCGATTCAAGAATCTAATAATTTGCTTTTAAAAAAAAGATTATTTTATAAAAAAATTAGTACACTCCAGAAAATTTAATTTCATGAAATGGACTTTAACCTGGGATATTCCGGCCCATGAATTGTTCGGCCCAACTAATTGTTGTGGCAACAATTATTATTGGGCTTTCCTCTCCAGTTTTGGTACAAGGTACAAGAGAAGGCCTAACTAATTGGGCTTCAATTTCTATTGTGTATTACATTCTACATAGATCCTGGACACCTGCTACGAACAATCCTACATTTTTTTTTCCCTTCTAAGGTAACCTTTTTGTCTAAGTGATCAATTTTTTAACCAACCCCTTTCTCTATTTGGCCCATTATAACATTATTTACTTCTTTATAAATATCTTCAAAACATAAATAGCAGTAGAGTCACTGAGGTATTGCTAGAATAAAGTCGGTAGAATTAATCCACATAAATCAACATGCAGTTTAATCTACCATATGAATTAATCCATACATACCTTTTTTTGGCCAGAAATACACATATTTATCGCTAAAACTTGCAGGATTTATAAAGCTGATAAAATAGATCAACCAGCACTTTACCAATAATCTTTACATGGACATAGGCCAGCAGAGAAATAAAATGAAATCCCGAAGAATCTCTCAGAAAAATATCCCTTTTAGTGACAATAGATGCATATTTCAAAAACGCATGTAAATCCCCGCATATGAGAATGTTCTTAACAATCTGAACAGACTTTCCATCCTTGCTTGTCAGGAGTCCATACGTTGCTGCTAGTTTTGCACTGTGATGGAATAAAAGTTCCTTTTTCTGATACTCCTCTATCCATGAAGAACAAAGCTAGTGTCATTGTGTCAGGTACGCATCCTGTTTTCATGCACTCCAAAATTAAAATCTCCAGTCCTCAAGCCCACCTGCAAATCATGGAACCTCTTTCTTTCCTCCCGAACTTCAATCTCTCTCCGTCGTCACCATCGCCACCTCTCTCCCCTCCTCTATATCTTCCCTAAGGACGACCCTTCCATAGATTCTGGTGGCCGGTGGGGGGTCAAGGCATATGATGTTTGCGGCCGCCGGAAGCCGAATACGTTCCGTGGAGAGGTACGATATTGGGAAGGATGAGCGGGGTTGTCATGGATGGATTACCAAACTACTTGAGAACGACGTTGAGATGGGAAATGGTGAGAGGGGTAGCCACGGAATATTGTAAAATTGCCATGGGTAATTTAGGGCTGGTTTGGATGCTAGGTTTGAAACCTAGGTTTCACAGATTCCGAGGTAAAACCTAGGTTTTGAAATGTGATTTATGTTTGGGAAGTTATAGCTTTTACAGATTTCGAATTAAAAAAGTAAGAAAAAGTGGATATGAAAGAGGAAAGTAAGAAAGAGAAAGAGAGAAAAAGTAAGAAAGAGGAAAGTAAGAAAGAGTAGTAAAAAGAGAGTATGAAAGAGAAAACCTAGGTTTCAAACCTAGGTTTTGAAACCTAGGTTTCAAAACCTTAAAACCAAACCAACCCTCAAACTAAAACAATTCTCTCATCCCTCCGAAAAACCAATGTATGGGGTTAGAGAGATGAAGGGATCGGAGGGGTGAAGAAAAAGACAAAAATTAATACCTTACCTCCCTTCATTTTTTTTAACCAACCAAACTTAATTATCCCCATCACACCATTAACCTAACCTACCTTACCATCCAAAAAACCCCCAACCAAACAATGCCTTAGAGGTATCACAGTTCCGCTACATGCCCCTTTGGGTGTAGAAGAGATTGTACCACTGTCAAAGGTGAAAGTTAGTTGTTAATCCTTCTTTATGGGAGAGGTTCTATTTGCTACAAGGATTAGAGTGGCTACAATGGAACCTTGAACATGAAGCGGGTAGGAGTTTCACTAAAAAGGTTAAATGGGCTAAGCTTTCTCGGTACATTTGCTGGAATATATGAAAGATAAATGCAAGAAACTCTTTGGAGAGGATGACAACCTCAACAATAATAATGCTCACTCCAACTTATTTCAGGCTTGTTGGTATCAAGATCTACTTATAGAGCAGTGTCATTTCTATACTCGTAGCCATGCTACAAAGCTTGAGGAAGCGGATAGAAGGACTAGTTTCATTAAGCTTGAAGTAGATACATCAGTTAGTCAATAAAACATACTTTTGCAACCAATCAAAATGAGATTGACCGAGCCAGACCCGTATAACCCACAGGTTATGCATGCTTGCCCACCAACTCGCCTTATACTTATCTTTTTAGGAAAAATTAATTTTTAAAATATATTTTTAAAAATATTATATTATCATGAGTCATACAACACATAATTATATATTTGAATCTTTTAATGTTATTGTTATTATTGAATCAAAAATATTTAAGATTAACATACATAAATTTATTGAAGATATTATAATTGTTCGATAATATATGAAAGTTTATTCCAAGCATATTTTTTTAGTTGATTAATTTCATGTTAATTATTTTTGTAAATGTTTATTTTGTTTACTAAATTTTTTTACAAATATATATTAAAAATTAAAAAATAAAATTGCGAGCTCAGGTTGAAGCTCTGGCATGTTGCATGGACCCGACCCGTTTAACTCACAAGTTGAGGTGAGTTGGCCTGTATTTCCTACTCTATGATCAATACTAAGCTCAAGAGCAAATGTGTTATTCGTGCATACGTAGGTGGATTGATGGATACATTTGCAAGCTAACAAATGTTCTACCAAGCCATTACAAATTGTTCAGGGGTTACAAATATGTTGGAGCAAAGGTTATGAGAAGGTGGAGATTTACACTGATTGCATTGAAGCAATGAGCGTACTAACTAGGAGTTGTGCCTTGGACCATATTGGGTTTGTTTGAAACAATGTTTCTAAAAAAGTTACACGCATATTCAACAGTGTTTTTTCGTAAAATAAGATAACACCTTACACATATTTATCTCGATTTACGTATAAGTACTTTCTCTACCGTGTTCCGAAACAAACTCCCTATCAATGATGCCATTGAGGAGGGGAGGCTCTTTTTTTACGGTAATTGGCATATTTTGGTGCACCATATTTTCAAGGACAGGAATACTCTAGCTGACCTGTTTACTAAGAAAACTCATGGTTGATGACATCCTTGAAAGTATGTCAAACACTATTGAGTACTGTTGACAGTGTAGGAGAGGTTTGGCTTTTTGAGCCTTTTTCGTACCTCTACGTTATATTAATGGATTTCACTATCATTTCAAATTAATTGCGTGTGTCACTTCGTGTTGGTAAGAAATCAAAGTTTCCTAGGTACTTAGTAAGACTCCGACACTAATGTTATTGCTAATATGGCTGTGAGATCTCCACGACTATGTGAAAACAAACTAGGATATTTAATTTCAATACCTAGGACAACTTTATGACTATGCATTCATTCCCCTCTCTCTTTCTCATTTTATACAATTATAATCTCCACTGTGCTCATGAATATAATCAAGCACAGTTAAAATTTGTTGATGTTGATCTTTACAAGGAAAATCCCAATTTAGCCCCCTCATTTTTTTGGCTTTTTTATTCTTAATTTTTAATGAGCATACATACTAGTTATCTTTTTGAGCCAATAATTATAAATAAATCAATGTGTTGCAATGTTATTTTTATTTTATTCATATTTGTTTATTCCCTACTTTCTTACAAGCACCGATTGATCTACGTACTCTCCATAACTATCTCGATATTTTTTTTATATATATTCATAAGCATACAAATTGTTATACTTAATTTTACAGTAGATTATTTGCAAATTGTCTAAAAAAAATTCTCTAGTGGCCTATGGCAGATATTCCCCAGTAACTCATCACCCTCCATTCAATTAAATTCACTGAGGTTGATTCGAAAATTTTAAATTATTCATAACGTCTGCATTTCCTAATTCATCTAGGATGGCATTGGATACGTAACGAAAAATGTGTATCAAGCAGTGCATACCGAGAAAAACATTAAATATAATTATTTATCAAGATCTTCTGTTAACAGTATATTTAAAGATTTTGGACATGTTTGGTAAAGCTTATATCCTCCCAAAAAACACGTTCAACAATATTTTTTTCGTAAATCGAGATAATTTCATTCACATATTTATCTCAACTTACATAAAAATACTTCTCCACCTCTTTCTCAAAGAGACATTTTGGTGTGGTGGGTTGAGTATAGTCAAAATGGTACAATCCATATAATCAAATTCATCTATTTCATCAATTTTTAAAGAATCTCATAGAAGCGTGGACAAATTGTACAATATGAATAATGTACATGACGCAAACCAGTTCATAGACACACGAATTCCTATGGTGTGAGAAGGATTAACGTTGCTATTTGCTAGAAATCGTGATTAGAGATCGTACCACTAACAAAGTGATTCCAACAATTATTAACCATTTTAAATAAACAAACAAACAAGTAAAAGCCATGACCCCATTGATTACCTCAATAAATTATTGGCTTACCTTTCAAATTCAATGGCCTCTAGGCCAACTCATCATCGTCGTCAACATAGTGTGTGTTTGGAGAGTCCGTTGGAAGAAATGAGTTTACAGATTTCGAGGTATTTTGCGGATTTCAAGATGGTTTTATGGATTTCGAGATGGTTTTAATGAATTTCGAAATGGTTTTACAGATTTCGAGATGGTTTTGTCTCGACTTACGTGTACCGTTTGAAAAATGGTGTTCCCAAACAAACACTAAAAAGGCGGTGGTAAATGAGACAACACAATTTAAAGAATCTTATGGTACAAGATTGTCTTTGATCTTAGTTATATCATGACGTGAAACATCATGAGTGGTGCACATCATTTCGATGCTAGTCCGAGATCATTTGATTAATTTGAAGAAATTAAGGTAGATAGATAAATTACTTAATTATAAAACTAACAACTCTCCTTAATTCAAGAAGCAATTGATTTTTTGAGAAGTTAATAAAGTTAGATAGATTTTTTAATTATAACATGTATTATAAAAATATGTAAGCGCGTATTAGATTATATATCAGTTTATAAGATAGATAAATTAGTTTAAAAAAAATAATAAATATATTAGTTAATCAACTTTCTTAATCTCTTAAAAAAATCAACTGATTGTTATATTAAAGGCCATATACAGTATATGTTACATTTTTTTCTTTGAAATATTAATATGTATCACTATGTTATGTATCGGTTTATAACTTACATAAATTAATATAAAAATTATAAATATAAATATTTTAAAGTAATTTATTTACTTTTCTTGACATCTTATAATTAGGTAGCTGAATTTATATTAAGAACCAGAGTTAGTGCTATATATAGTATCTCTCATCCTTGCTTTAATAATCTGCTTGCCTTCTCAGTTTTGGTCGTTACTGATCAACTATATCTTGATGAGATACGCTTCCTCTGGACTTAATTATAGACCATATAAAGCAGTATCAATGTAGCCAGAGTCCTTTATAGTGAGCAACACATGAAGTCTCAACACAATTGGAAAATAACAATGACTGTTTGTTTAAACTTAATTTTTTACATACACATGCATCCTTATATTAAGCAATTATAATTATGTCAGAGACAGTGTTGAACACTAAACATGAATATCTCTTACAGTTAAAATTTGAATATTGATTCATTAAGTTACGAGAAAATAACTCGTTCCATTTGATCCAACCCGTTGAACAAATTTAATTAATTTATAGGCATGCTCAAGTGGTTTTATTTACATAGTGAAGAAGGCTATGAGATTATGTTATACTATCTACGGTTTTTAATGTAAGAATTAATTGACTCTTATTAAATAAATAAATAATATTAAATGCATAGTTATAAAATATTTATATTTATAATTTTTTTTAAACTAATTTACTTGACTTATCAACTAATCTAAATAAATAACTATTTTTAAATTGTATAATTAGTTTCTTTAATAGAAAATATCTAATTCTTATTATGCTAACGAGTGAAGGTAGTGTAAGGTGATAATCGTGGTGTGGGCCAATATCCTCTAGGCAGATCAGTCTGTGACTGTGTGTGTCACTTGCTTTATCCTACAAAACAAGGACGTGGCCTACATAATCAAGATGCTCCCCCTTCAATAGTTCATATTCTTCTTTTTATTCAATACTTATATACGGATACGTACGTACACATAATTATCAAATAGGATCTCTCTGCGTATATATACACACGAATATATATGCATAGCAGGGTCAATATGTATCTGAGATTTCCCCCTCACAATATTTGTTTAGTTTAGGTAAGCTATGTTCGTCACCAAAATCAGGTAGTATCTCGATTTAAAGAATGTTTTGTATGTCAATGGCCCTATAACTTGGTAACTTAATAGCTAGCATTAATTCTTCTATTACTCGGAGGTTATGTGTTTTAATATGATCCAACTTGTAACTTTACCTTGTTACTATCTCCCTTCTAATTTAAAAAAGGATAAAATATATTTTTAGTCTTTTATATTTGCGTCAGGTTTCATTTTAGTCATTTAAGTTTAAAAAGTGCACTTTCAGCCCCTCAAACTTAACGCCGTTAGTTTCTCTTAATGGAAAATGCTGACTCATCAAATTTAATCGATAACTGTGCAATAAAACGTTGACAAAGCATACTCACATTTTAATTATAATTTAATAATATAATAAATTTGATATTTTAAATTGTGTAAAATAAAAAATTATTTAAAATAACAGCGTTAAGTTTGATGAGTCAAAAATTTCCATTAAGAGAGACTAACGGCGTTAAGTTTGAGGGACTAAAAGTTTATTTTTAAACTTAAAGAACTAAAGTAAAACCTGACGCAAACATAAAAGACTAAAAGTATACTAAACCTTTAAAAAATAGAGAATGTTTTATATATTTTATATTATCAATTACTTGTTACGTACCGATATCCTTGCATGAGTAACAAACAAAATTCCAATTTATGCTATTGTTATCATAGATCGCATATTTACCAACTGATTATTAGTATAATTAATTACTCCTCACGTCTTTCATTAATTTTAATTAACTTATTTGATCGAGTAGATTAAGAATACTAGTTAGGTTAGTTAATATGTATGATATTTTTCTAAAACATCTCAATTATCTAGCTTAATTGCCTCTCTCTTTCACTTCTATTTGATTATTGTTAGAAAATATCAAGGTTTAATTTAAAAAAAATTAATAAACATATGAAATACGTCTTACATTTAATATCAACATTAACTTTTTGATTAAGTCGCATATTAAAGACCGGAATTTATGACATTATACTTGAGAAAGACTTAAAAGGATCGAAGGGCTTAGTGTTAATCGGCTACAAGCAGTGGTGGACCCAGATCCTGATTCAGGAGGTGCAAACTATTTTTTGAGATTAATATAAGTTGAACTTATTCTTAATATTTTTTGAGAAGAATTTGAACAAAAATTTAGTAGGTTCAAAATTAGTAAATGAGTGGGTGCAAAATAAATTAAATCATATAGTACTAATATATACATAATTTCTGAAAGTCAGGGGATGCGGTTGAACCCACTGGAATACTCATAGGTCCGCCTATGGCTACAAGGCTCTGACTCTTTAAGTATTTGGGGTATGACCCTTAATTAGTAATTACTCGTTCATGTGTTTATAATGTTCATTCAATAATTTGATATCTAGTTAATGTGGATTTGGTCCAGTCAAATTGGCTAATCCATCACAATGTAGCCGATTAAGGTTCAAATATCTGCAATTAGATATGTCTATATTTGGTATTCGACAACCCATCAAATATAATTATCTTCGATGGAAGAATAGACTTGCTTAGAAAAAGATATAAAAAATGGCATGATATATATATTTCATGTGTATGATGTTTACTTATATTTTTGTTATTACGTTACTTTCTAAATAATAATGCGAGTTTAGAATCCGAATATGGACATGTGGTAAGCTTGAGAGCAGGACCATCAATATAAAGACGGTTACGTCTTTTCTCTTGAAGTGGCAATTAACAGAATTTCAAGTGACAAAAGAAAACAGTAGAGAGTAGCTATCCAATTAACTATATATATATGGTCCCTTCATCCACATGGTTTTGTGTTTCAAATTGCTACAAACAATATAACACTGTTGTTTTCCCTCTTCGCTGCATTTTCATTCATTCCGATTCCAAATCATCGTCATTCATATTATCTTAATTTCAACGATGTAGACTTATGTTTCAAGGTGGGGCAACTATCCATATCCAGTTTAATTTAATTGAACGATCCAGTTTTACACATAATAATATAAAACCATCCAAAAGCAAATTAATTCAACACCAGTAACATCGCCACCCTCCATCTCTCTCTCTATATATATCTACTACTACAAAAAGTACTTTTTAATTTACGCCATATTTTTAACCTAATTGGCACCCTTTCTCAGGGGACGTGTATGTGATAGGAGTAGAAAGTTAGGGCCTACGGCGCCCTATATCATGAAAGACGCCGTAGGTATAGCCTACGGCACTCTATATTTGAAGATAGGGCGCCGTAGGCTATGAATATATTTTTAAAAAAAAACGTTCTGTTCAATTACTAAGCAAATGTACATTTGTTGCAGAGAAATACAATTCAAATTTTAAATCGTAAGTTTTGGTCTCTCAAATTTCATTTTAGGTTTTAATTAATTAATTGATGGCTGAACCATATAGAGACAAACACAATAACAAAAGTGTAAGGATTTCTCACTTAAAACTTTAAGATTTTCTACATAAATGGCAAGAAGACATTGATATCATCATACACTCTCCGTAACCTCGAAGAGTAAACAGAGTATGAACGAATAATACGAACATTAAAATTGAAAATGAAAAATATAGATATACTCCAAGAACGCAAGGCAGAGCATCATGTACGAATAGTAAAGAGCGAGCAAATGATGCGATAGAAAAAGGAGTTAATCGTTAAATTTACCAAGAAAACAAAGAGAGAAGGAGAGAGTTGGAGCGAGCGATGAGGCAGCGACAGAGAGAGTTGAGGACGTGTGGATGTGGTTGAATGAAGTCTCTTGGAAGTGAGGTGAACGGCCGAGTGGTTGAAGTGGCGGCGAGCAAGCGATGGCGTAATGGAATGAGGAAGTTGTTCGCTGGTGTGGTGGTTCTGCGATGGATGAGGAAGCTTCGTCGGTCTCTGGAGGAGTGGCGGCGTGAGGAGAGAACTGAGCTCTTGAATAAGTGGATGAATCGAATAATGAGCAGAGGTCTCCCGCCGCTGGTACCTCCAACGAATAATGAGAGTGTGGGAGTATGAAAAATGGTGCGAGAGGGGGAGAGAATAGCGGCTAAATTAATTGAGTGAAAGTGAGAAAAGAGGGGGTAAAAATCGGACGCCCCTTTAGGCACCCTATATTAGATATATGGCGCCTAAAGTTGAACTGGCGCCCTACTTAAGAGATAGGGCGCCTAAAGCTGTTGTGCCCGTTCCTATAATTTCAACAATGCCACCGCCTTCATTTTTTACTCCCTTTTTTTAAAAAAAAGCGCGAATTTCAGTAGTAAAAACTATACTCTGTAGTAGTATATACACATATCCGTGCGCGTATGGTTACATAGGAGTTGTATTGTATTTCCTTGTAAAACGGTATACTAAATAAGTGCATGAACAATAACTTAATGGGTCCGTTTGGGAACGCGGTGGAAAAATACTTTTACGTAAGTCGAGGTAAATATGTGAGAAAGATTATTTCGTTTTGAGAAAAAACACTGTTGAACGTGTTTTTTAGGCTTCTTAACGGGTTAACAAACAGCATCAATATATATTCCTATGATACTATATTAATGGGACAGGGATGTAGTTTTTTTTTTAATTTATTGTATGGCTGCTCAATACTATCTCTGATATACTGTTCTTAGACTTTTCAGAACCATTCCTTCTTATTCAAAAGGGTAAAGTGTGAAAATTATTAAATTTTAAAATTTAGTTAGCGCCGTTTTAAGGCTTTTCTTAGTTATAATAAAATATTTTAGAAATATCTTGAAAATAGAAACGTATATAAAAGTTGTTTACAATCATGTCACCTTTGTATAATTGACTCTTCAAGTCTACACTGACGATCTTGTTGCCATATTGGTTCGCTGCCTAAGTTAGGTACGTTATCTAATTGATTCGACGTTAACGAGAGGAACTTTGATTTGCTTACTCTGCAAGATAATGGGTATGTTTGTCAAAGTTTTTACACTCTCTAAAAATACGTTCAACAGTATTTTTTCGTAAATCGAGATAATCTCCTTCACATATTTACCTTGACTTACGTAAAATCACTTCGCTACCGCTTTTCCAAACGGGCATAATATATGTATATATATAAACAGACTCTGTATTTCCAAATACAATATCTCGGAAATAATTTTTTACAATTAATCAACTCGTCTGTCAAACAACTAGGGGAGGATATGATTTGAGACAGATCGAGATGAAAAATCCAAAATCGATAAAAAAAATAACTTTTTTGTTTCATCAGTCTTTCCCGTGATATATGAGTAAGCAAATGAAGATACATGATGCAGATGTTGGCACAAACCCATTTGATGCTAAATCATTCTCTCCTTTTAATAGTTATCTAAATGTCAATAAACATTTTTACTTTCTCAAATCCAAATATGCTTAGCATTAATATTAACAAATGTGCTTTCATGTGATTCCTACTTGCATGTATTATCTCTCTTATGGATATGGGACTACTTATCATCTCAATTAACAGCTTGTTATTATCACATATATTGGTATTATATTAGTGTTAATTGATATATATTTCACACACCTAAAAAGTCTGTTCAAAATAAATGCATTTTTTAATTTTATCTATCCAGTTCATTGAAACTTTACTCCAACTACATTCGATCCAACCAGAGTCATTCCTACAGATGATAAAAAACTATTAACGATAGCTTTTTTTTGGGGTCCTAAAGTGTATTAAAGATACATAGTTTAACCTCTCAAACTCCTTCCAAAATGTATGTTTTCAGAATTTACCCTATACAATTAATGGCTTATCATTTATATATATTACCACATAAACTTAATTATCCATAAATCTCTTTCCAGACTAGTTTATCCCTATACTAATATATTTACTCTATATTTGAATGGGAAGAAAATTAGGAAGGGGAAGGGAAAACTCCAAAAGATAGTGAGGTCGTGATTTTCAGTTTTTGGAATTTTTTTCATCACAGATATTACATCATGGTGAGTTTAATTGGTTGATATCAATATACTGGCTGAAAATATATCTAGTCAATATTATCAAACATTAAGTTTCAATCATACATACAGAGACGCAACTGTAAAATTCTGCATGGTACATTACGCTGTTATTAGGCTATGTACTACAGACAGTGTAAAAAAATCATTCATTTGCGGGAATGAATTGAGTTGCTTGTCACCCAAAAAAAAATATTGAGTTGCAGTATAGTTTTAAAAAAAGAAAGAAAAGCAGGTCAAAAAAAGAAAGAAAGAAAAGAATAGTTTTTTCCGAATATATGGAAAACTTGAAGGGAAAAAATGTCATCCACAAGATTAAATTATACTATAATACTAAAGTTGCAAGTAGCAGTCGCAGACAAGAAGATAAAAACAAAATCTCATTCAAAACTCTAATAATAACAATCTAAGTTGTGGTGGAGATGCAAGCCTCTTGTTTCATACAGTAGACTCTCTGGGCAATTCAAAAGAAGGCAATGTGCTTGTTTGGTAACACTTATATACCACTTAAAAGTACGTTCAACAGTGTTTTTCTGTAAAACGAGACAATCTCCTTTACATATTTACCTCGACTTGCGTAAAAGTATTTCTCTATCGCTTTCCCAAGCGGACCTATAAAATGGTCCAAAATCCTGATGCTCATTCCAGTTCAAATAATTCTCATCTTCTTTTCACACAATACATGCCTACTAATATCCTTGTTCAGCTTTCTGCAGTTTCATCATCATTCCATGTTTCACTAAACCACCAGCCCGCACGTGACACTGTGCTTCACTAAAGCTCCAGCAGATTCTAGCCATATAAGAGAGAGAGTGTGCGTGTGTAGAGAGCGAGAGATAATACACAGACGAAGGAGTGTTTAATTATTAAGTTGGTGGGAAATCTGGGAATAGATATTATTGATGCTTGCGGTGTCACCTTTGAGGGGAACCAAAGATGAGATTAAAAGCGCGCAAGGAGAGATGGGTGATTTCTCATCAATCGTCCGAGAAGATGACGAGTTTGGAGAGTTTTCCGATGGGAATTTGTTGGAAAGCATCAACTTTGACGATCTTTTTGTCGGCATCAACGTCCACGCCGGAGATGAGTTGCCGGGTTTGGATATGGGACCGGAAATCCTCTCCGAGTTCTCCATGGAGTCGTTGGAGAACATGAACTACTCGTCCTCGCTTTCAGTGGAGAATAATGATAATAGAGCTGATCAACACCAGAACAGTCCTATAACTGGGAAGGAAGAGGAGGAGGAGGAAGAGGAAGAAGAAGATTGTGATAATAAAGTTTCTTCAGCTTGGGCTTCAACTTCTGGGTCAAGTAGAGCAGAAGAAGAGACGGTGAACAAAAGAGATGAATCTACGAGGACGACGAAGAAGTTGAAGCCATCGACGAAGGAAGGTGAGCGAAAGCGAAGGAAATCATCAGCCCAATCAAAAAATTCACAAGGGAAGAGAAAGGTGAAGGTAATTAACTAACTGCTTCACAAACCAGTAGCTTTTCTTTATTCCCACACGTCCAAGTCTGAAAGGAACTACAATTAATTAGGTATAGCACAAATTTTGGTCTCTGAAGTTGGTCACACTTATAACAAAAGTTCATATAAATTGGATTTTGGAGAGCCGTTAAGATTCTAAAAGATAGATGTAATTATAAATCGTTCATCGATACATAAGATTATCATTAATAAGATTTAAATTCGCAGACTTCTAGATTAAAATTAAGTTAATTCCTTAAGTTGATGGTCATGAATAGTAATTAGGTTTGAGCGTGGAAGTAGTCCATGTGCACCAAAGCTACTCTTTAAGGATCTGTCTCTATCTCAATATTGGGTCTTCTCTCTTGAGTCACAAAAGGTGTCAGCTCACGGGTATGCCATGAGACATTAAGTTGAAAAGTAGGACGGGGGAAAGGTAAGCTAGAGAGAGGGGACAAAATTAATGAAACAAATACATGATTTTCTATTATGGGATGGTGATGTTTAATTAGCGATGTGTGTCGGATGGTGTTATAGGTGGATTGGACACCAGAATTACACAGGCGATTCGTGAAAGCTGTGGAGCAGCTTGGAGTGGACAGGGCAGTTCCTTCCAAAATCTTAGAGATTATGGGAATTGCTTGTCTAACTCGCCACAACATCGCCAGCCACCTTCAAGTAATTAACTTCTTTGAAATGAACACAAATATATATATGGGAATTGCTTATCCTGCATAATGCATATATCATACATACGTATATATATATATATGTATGCAACTAGTGGGGAGAGAAAACTGCTATTTCTGTGTACTGCTGGATTTATTTGTCGTATAATATATATCCAGTGGGGATATTCAAGAGTTAATTTTGAATATGAATTGATTAATGTACAGAAATATCGATCGCATAGGAAGCATCTGCAGGCGCGTGAAGCAGAAGCAGCGTGGTGGAATAAGAGGAGAGAGGTAAGGCAATGGGTGGCGGTGCCACCCACCGTGGGTTTCCCTCAGATGGCTCCGTCGTCGTCGACAATAACCCAGTATTTTAGACCCTTGCATGTATGGGGCCATCCCACGATGGACCACTACTCCTTCATGGCCCTCTGGCCTAAACATCATCCTCTTTCACATCCAACGTCACCGCCGGCCTGGCCATGCCCAACTGCTCCGCCACCCCCAGCCCCCTCATTCTGGCACCCTCATGGCCACCACCTGCAGGTTAAACTCACCTATGTTACAACATTATAATCTTAAATGATGAGAATAAGGATATGATATTTGAATGAAGTGTGAAGTATATTCCTTATTAATGCAGGCCGATCCGAAAGCACTAACCCTAGGAATAGGAAGTGCATATTGTTTCCCCCCACCAACACATCTGACTACGACGGTAAATTAATCTTTTTCCCCAACAATTCCATTTACTGTTTTGGAGCCATTCACGTTGTCTTGTTCTTGGAAAATTGGATATTCTTTTAGAAAACATTACCACGTAAACTGCTGTCATATTTAATTACCAAGACAAAAAACTAGTACGCATATGTGTGTGTTTGTTTCTTTAATTTCGCAATAGGGGAAATGAACTGAATATAGTCAATATTGATGGTTCATGCACGCAGGGATTTGGATCTCCACCTGTCCCTGGCATCCCACCCCACGGCATGTTCACGGCAGATCCCGACATCGGATCTCCCACCGGGAAACCCACCTGCCCGTGGACGGTCTTTAACTTCCACCCGGTATATAACTTCTCTTCTCTATATATGAAAAGTTTTAAGAGTATTAATTAATTGATTAGGTTAATTAATGATGATTTGAGTACTAATGTCTGTGACACAGTCAAAGGAAAGCATAGACGCAGCACTTGGAGATGTTTTATCAAAACCATGGCTGCCACTTCCTCTGGGCCTTAAAGCCCCGGCGATTGATAGTGTGTTGAGTGAATTACAGAGACAAGGAATTCCCAAGATTCCTCCCTCTTGTGCTTGACCCACCAAAAACCTTAATTCGACGACCTCTCACTTCTTTAATATTACATGCTCATGTATCTAACATCTGATATATATATATATATATTACCATGCTTCATTTTTCATCGATATATACATTTTGTCCCCCCCCCCCCCCCCGAATAAGTGGGAAAACCGGAAAAGAGTGTATGAGCGTTATTGATTTATAAATAAATGCTGCACTAGTTAGCCAATTTATGAGACTAACATAATTAAGGTGAACGACAATATTCTCAAGAAATTAAAATCTTATAGTGAATTTTTTTCTCCCTAATCTTCTTTCATGACCTCGAGAGCCGATATTCTTTTTTCCTCATAATTATTATCAAACCACCCATCATTTAAAAACCATATTCTCAATAAGGTTTCGAAAGCTGTTTGTATCGAGACAGGATGTGCATATCTTGCCTAGACATAATATGTTCTAGTTTCTATTTTTGCTTGGGCTCATGCCCCGACTTGTAATAAACAAACCACATCTTTTTTATTTGATTAATATTCCAAGTTAAGTCTAATTAGGATCATCAGAAACACAATGCTTGTAATAAGCTAGCTTTTAACACAACTAAGTGCGCGCGCCTAACACAGCTATACATGTTTAATCTGATTGTTATTTATTTATATGTCCTCGTGTTTAAATAACATTGGATACATATATATTAATGAATTATATGTCCTCAATTCTTTAATATATTCACTATAGAAAACATGTTAATTGAGAAAATTAAAAAAAAATAAATATGGGCATCAGAATGTTAACTCATCAATGTTATAAGTAACTCAACTAATCATATATAGCTCAGTCAGAAAGAAAACTTGCGTAAGTCATTTTCTGAAGCTAACTCAGGCTGTAAATATATGGTTACGTATTCGGTTGGAGCTAATTCAATGTTGTAAGATGATTCAAAACCTTTGAGGGATATTTATAGATAGGGCTTTTAGAGTCTAGGAAAATAGAACAATTACTCGTTTAATCCTGAATGTAAGATTCTTTTTGTACAATAATCTGCACAATGGAAATAATTTTATATTTAGAACTAGATGGGTATTATACTAACTTAACATGCACAAACAAACTTTCTAGTTATTTGTCATTTTCTTGTTATTGCTTTGGAATGTTGTCGAGTTTTGCATGACCACTTAACTAGTTGACGAGTTCAGATAAATGTTTAAGTAGATTAAATTGATATACTGTATCATATTAATATGTCAATATACTGCATTTGATCATTAATATAAGACATGGTTAACTAATTAGAGAGATTAAAAAGTCTAGCTAAATAAAGTACATAATCATAAAATATGTTACATAATTTTTCTAAAATACTTATATGTATAATTAAATTGTATATTAATTTATAATTAAAACAGATTTAAAGAAAAATAATAAATATAAATATTTTAATCATATCACATTAGCCAAACAGGTAATACAGTAGTGTTATTATTGGAGAAGGAAAAAAAGAGAGTATAAATCTTGAAATACACGCGCGAATTGGGCACATGGGGGAGACGGAGACTTGAAAGGTCAAAGCAGAGGACGACATTTGGGGGGGCCGGGAGGGCATGCGGTCCCCCACAATCAGCGAGTGAGGGATTGAAATCTTGAAATGAGACAATGAAAACTACCACGTGATGTTGACACGTGTCAAGGGTCAGCCGAGTCAGACAGCCGTGCCGGGCTGGGGCCCACGCTGGAGCTGCATGCGCCCAGTCCAACGCTACGGACATTGCCATGACGTGGCACCGCTCGTCAATCAATAAAATGATTCAAAGGCAATCCCGAACCCTAACCCTTGGTGTGTGGGGGGCTCTAATCGGCATCATAAACATTAACACGGGCCTGGAAAATAAGGAGGGAGCATGAGCTCCTGAAATTTCAACATGATTATAAAGAATTTATTAAATAGTAGTATTTTGGGCTAAAAAAATAGTAGGATTTGATAACTGATGGTGTCTAGCTCTAAGAAAATTGGAGAGTTTTTTTTATTTTTAATGAAAAGTTTTTTTAATTTTAATACAACGTAACGATTATGAAAAAAATCATATAGAAAGAGTAACTATGTACTATATATGGAGTATGGAGCTCAATACACTACCAGAAAAATGTAATTTAGCGACGAAAAATCCTTCGTTAAATGGTTATTTTCCATCGCTAAAATAAGGGTCGCTAATATTTTTCGTCACTAAATAGAAAATTTCTGATGAAAAATAGCCATTTAACGCTAAATGTCATTTTTCTGATACTGATAAGTTATGTTGTCTAATAAAAAGCTGGCGCAAGCTATAGGCAGGGGCTATCAAATTTCAAGAGTCACTCCATAAGCTCGATGAGCAGGCTAATGAGATTTGTTTAGGGCTTGTTTAGAAGTTAGTTTCAAAATAGCTTTTACAGATTTCGAGACAAAATCTAGGTTTTAGAGAATAGATTTTGGAAAATAGCTTTTACAGATTCTAAGACAAAACTTAGGTTTTGAAAAGTGATTTAGGGCTTGTTTGGAAACCAATTCTTAAACCTAGGTTTGATTTCAAAACCTAAGTTTTATCTCAAAATCGAGGTTTTGTCCAAGCAAATTTTTTTATCCAAAAGCTATTTTGATTACAAAACCTCGGTTTAAAACCTAGGTTTTAAAAAAGATATTCGGTCACATCACCCTTCCTCTCTTTTTTATATTATTTGTTAATATATTATTCAAATATATCTTTTTCATAACTATATTATTTATTATAATATTGTCTAGAAATCCGTAAAAGCTATTATCACAATAATTTCCCAAACACAAATCACCTTTTCAAAACCTAGGTTTTACCTCGAAATCTGTAAAAACTATTTTCCAAAATCTATTCTCCAAAACTTAGGTTTTGCTTCGGAATCTGTAAAAGCTATTTTCAAAATCACATCCAAACAAGCTCTTATGTTTGGAAAGTTATTAGCTTTTATGGATTCCGAAGCAAAAAAGTTGGTAGGAAAAAGAAAAGAGAAAGAATGAAAAGTAGGAAATATGAAAGAGAAGAAAGAAAAAGTAGGAAAGAGAGATGAGAAAGGTAGAAAAGATGATAGAGAAAGAAGGAAAAAAGTAGGAAAGAGGAAAGAGAAATAATGGAAAAGTAGGAAAGAGAAAACATAGATTTCAAAACCTATGTTTTAAACCGAGGTTTTGTAACCAAAATAGTTTTTCTGAAATTTTTTTGTGTTTGGACAAAATCTAGGTTTTGAAACCAAACTTAAATTTCAGGAAGAGGATGCAAACAAGCCATTAATCAATTCTTCAGAAAAGGCCTAATTTCATCGATATTCAAGTCACGTTCATAATCGTTAAAAAGAGTGCGTTTTTTGCTTAGAATTTTTTAAATAAAACTAATTTTTTATGCTCATTTTTCACTTGACAAACTCACCAAATATATAATGTAGCCAAACTTCAACTAGCACAAGTAAGCCAACAACAGTTGATTCAGTTGGTATTAAGTTGATTTGCAACTCCTAAGATCGTGAGTTTGAATTCTATTATCAACGTAAGAATTTTATTGATAGATAATTTATAGATACCTTTATAAACAGTCTCTAAACCTTATTATCGGATTAGCATTATGAGAGGCAATCTATAAGGTTGGTTGAAGCCATAGCTTGTAGAAGCAGAGTCCAACTGTAGCCTAAATCACCCTATATATTGCCAGACTTGTGTCGGTTTGCTTTAAAAAATTTGCTATGCACATATATTATCCGGATGAAAGCAATCTTATTTGAGACAATGTGCTTGTTTGGCAACGCTTAATTTATACCCAAAAGCATGTTCAATAGTGTTTTCCCGCAAAATGAGATAATCTCCTTTACATATTTACCTCGGCTTGCGTAAAAGTACTTCTCTACCGCGTTGCCAAACGGGCACATTATTAATTATTAAATATGAACACCGATTATAGTGAGAATTTGTATCTTACACCATGATATTGTGAAGGACCGATTTCTTCTGCTAGATTCAAACCCCATTTTACTTTTCGAATCTTATAACAAGGTGTATGTACGTAGTGTGGAGGCCCTTCTTGTGAATCCATAGCCTTCCTTCCCTTCGACTTTAGAGAAATGTCAAAAAAAAAAAGAAATGTAATAATTAAAAAAGTCACAATAAGTTAATACCATGGACCTATTGTTATTTCTTACGTGGGAACTTATCATTGCATAATATAGAAGGTCTTAACAAATTAATATAGTGATAGAACAAAACCCCACAGTAAATTAGCAATACACGTATATTTATCATTTTTTATCTTAGAATTTATCATTGCATATTACTTATATATTACAGGATTCTTTAGTAATCACGAACGTTATAATAATTCTCATTTTTAATGAAGGGGGAGAAAGAGAAAACATGAATCTAAAGTCAAACATGTTTACCAGAATAGAGGGAGAACATGTTGAAGGTCTCGTTCAGTGTGGAGCTTCAAAAGAGCACTATATACGGTCTCTGTTTTTCAATCGTCGCTCCGCTCATCACGCCGACGCTACAAATTAAATTAAACTAACATGACTCGTGTCTCCTTTTCATTATTAATCATCTAATCACTTACCCTTATTGCTTACCATTTTTTTTTACTTTTTCGTCACCAAAGACAGTAAAAAAAAACTAAAAAGACACTTCCAAGATATCATGTGTTGGCGGTAAAGAATTGAAAGTAAAGAGAGTTTGAATAGACTAGTCCCCTTTCAAATTTGAGACGGACATCACATGGCTTGTTTAATTTATTCACCCAATTCATCCTGTGTTGTTATGGATGACTCAAAGCACAAGGTAAATTACTTGATTATTATCAATGTCTTAGCTATATGGGTCATATTTGATGTACTGATAGATATCATACATAAACGCTTCTTTCGATCAGCATTCAAATATTAGTTTGACTAGGCCTATTGCACATTGGTGGACAATCATTTTGATGGTCAATGTGTTTCCTTCCCAGGTTTGTCCCAATCAATCCTTTTTCCATTTAAACTATTAATTATCCTTTTTTTTTGGTAAAACTATTAATTATCCTTTTGTTTTGAGTATTATGTGTCCATCTTTCATGACGGTGGCACACCAAAATGAGACCACAATGTAATCAACTTTAGGGGAATCTAGAGAGCGAAAGAGGAAAATGACACCTTTTGACGGTGACAAGTTAGAAACACATTGAAGTTTCACACACTTGGATCAACCGATTGGAGTTGGGGTTAATCCCTTCTGGCGAACCGATGTTCAAAAACTCACATATATTTAATGTTTAAACATTGTCTCAAATATAATTACCATTAGAATGATGTATAGACGTACTTAACAAAAGAAAAAAACTTACACACTTACACAAACATTACACATTCTATCACATGTACAAAATAATTAGGATTTTGGAGGCATTAAGATTAGTGTGGATGGAGCAAATAGGAATGGAGGCAGGCTGGCATGGAGAGAAACTTGCACATGCAGCATGAACTACTTATTAAAGTGCTTCTATACCCCACCACCAGGCCACCCACTCGCTTCCAGTTCCTTCTTCCCTCAATCCACGCACCATTTCTCGGTTCCATGTCTCATTTTCTCTTCCATACCTACTTTCTCTCTTTCACTTCCAATTAATTTTCACCTTCAACAACACAATTTAGTCTCGTATCATTCGGTATTATGAGGTCAGATTCAAATACTGTTCATCGAATCCATTAATTTGAATGGATCTGTATCTCCCCCCACGAATTCTTCTCTTCGTGAAGTTTGAATCCTCAACTCTTTGTTAAATGTATGATGAGATCCCATTTCGTGTGTGGTTAGAGGATTGATAACAGCCGTATAAGAGAGTGATGAATCTTCCATCTATAAGTTTTTGCTATTTTCGTGTAAGCGACAAGCATTTAGTGTGTGATTAATTAATGCAAACTTTTATTTAATGAATTCCAGTACTTAAAAAGAAAATTAAGTTCCTTCTGCTTAACTCAAATACCATCGATATTATAGATATGTATATTTTTGTTTTTTTTAATTTGTAACATTCAACATAGATTGTGAAGCAGTTGAATACTCTCGGGGGAACAAAAGCTTTCCATAACATTATTATGGTTGTCCTAAACATAATTGTAAATGGGACCATAAAGTTATTATTTACTTCTTTAATATTAATTAATTTCTCCCAAATGCGACCAATAAAGTTCTATATAACAAGGCCTTCCCCTTCCCTCCCTTTGACACTTCACTGTCCACACCAGCTATCTCTCTCTAGCTTGCTACTTCTCTCTCACTGAGTTCCCTACCATGGTTTCCCATCATCTCTCTTGCTTCCTCCTCCTCCTCCTTGCTTTTTTTCTTCTTATTCTCTCTCCTCAAACTCATGCCGGAGAAGGCAAGTTTTTCAGCTTCTTCTCCCACTTCACAACAACCTCCCATCACAAACTCAAATCTCACGCAACCTCACCCTCGCCTTCGCCTTCGCCTTCTTCTTCTTCCTCAGGGTCAATCGCAGCAACACCAGAATCATGGATACTAGCAGCACCAGCGCCTGCACCAGAATCAACAACAGAAGCATCGCCCGTACCTTTACCTGCAGAATCCGAGTTTGTTGATACAGGAGATGGCTATGGCCTCTATGGCACCACAAGCTTCGAGAACAACAATGAAAACCATGAAAGCTTCAAGACAGGCTTCGGCACCAAGCTATACAGCAACTACAAAAACAACAACAATAAAGAAGAAGAAGAGCAGTACAGGAACAACTATAACAACAACAACTACCAAGAGTATTACAGTAATAACCACAGGAGCAACAACTACTACGAAGATAGTTACTACTCCAACAGCAACAACAACAACAATTTTTATGAGAATAATAATGGATATACTGAGAGGAAAAGAGAAGGGATGAGTGACACTAGGTTTGTAGAAAATGGCAAATACTTTTATGACCTGAAGGGATAGGAGAATCAGAACGATCGTTATTATAACGTTGATGGGAGCCTACAGGAAGAGGAAGCACCACAGAGAACAAAAATAATTATGGACGGAGTTACTATGAGAACAATAACAATTACTACAGAAAATACCCTAATGAGTTTGACACCATGGAAGAATATGAGAAGCAGAACCAGGGATATGTACCTTGATCAGTCTTCTTTTAGTTCTCCATTTTTATTTTGGTCATGATGCTTCAGAGAGAGTGATGAGAGGCCTATAATTAATGTGATGAGTATGCATACAAGATTCAGAGAAAAAGAATTACTGAATTATGTATATGATGAATGTGTTGTGTCATCTAATATCTTCCAGCTTAGTTTCCTTTTGTGATCGATATGTGTGTGTAGTGCACAGTTTCATGTTTCTGCAGTTAGACAAACAGATGGAGAATATAATTATGTATAATGATTCTGTGGCTTGTGGCTTCAGTTTTGAAGAGTATATATATCTGGAATCTGAATATGTGTTCATATTCACGGGAAGTAGATTATTATGTCTAGGTAAATTCTAGACAAAGGAATGGCATTTGCTCATCAAATTAAATTTTGGTTGTTCATTTAACTAAACTTTCAAGAAGAGCAATTTAAATACACACATCAACGGCTAATATTTGGGGCAGCTGAAAGCACATTAGGGAAGGGACAGCTGACACCCCCCCATTCCCCACATGATAAGGTCACAAAAAAATGTTAAGGAAGAATTACTGTCTCATCTTAAATGAAGAGAAATTGAACTAGACTAAGCTGCTGAATGTTATGATTATAAGCGTGCAAAGCCATTAGTAGAGACAAAAAAATTGTCATTTGAACAACAGACTAATTTAGTTTGGGTTCATGATAGCCCCTCCCAACACAAATGTCTCTTCTAGGACTTGCACATGAGATCTAAAGGAATCTAACAAGGCTTTAAACTTTTGACCAAATATGTGTAGGTAAAACTGTTATTAATTCCCTCTTATTGAATATTCATTTTCTCAAAATTACTATCACCAAACCCACGTATAAGATTAAGTCAGTTATTTTGCCCAGGACCACATTAGTAAGCATAAAAATAAGTGCAATAAAATAATTCACCAAAATTGGTGTGTCCAGTTTAGTCCATTCTCGTTGCCCATTTACTTTGCAGTACAAATACGTTGGGTGCAGAAAAGTGAAGCTAATGAATTCACTTTATATAATCATTGGTGCAACAGAGATTTCCATAGAAGAAAAGGTATAACTTTAGGAAGGAGAAATAATTATTAAACCCATCGCAGAACCAGACAATGTGTGTTGCAAGGAAGATGAGAGGTTATTACTTCAGAGATAAATTTGATTTACAATTTGGACACAACCCTTTATTATTATTATGTCCAAAATTATTGCTCCATTGGATGGTTACTCTTTCAATTTATCCTTGGATGCTGCAGGCTGGCATGTATGCAATGCTTATCTTTCTTTTAGTCTTTCTCTTTCTGCTATTTTGGTTCAGTACCAAGGGGACTCTATGGAGGTAAGATCTAGTTCTTTTACTATGCTCCCATTCACATTTTCAATTTGGATAGAAATTAAGATACATATATTTGATTTTTTATAAAATATTTTTTGTTATTAATCTGCATCCAACACTTTTAAATATTTCTTTAGGAGCATCTAACAGTGCATCTTAAAGAATTTTATGGTTCATACAGTGTTCTGAAGCTTTCGAATATGAACTTCATTTTTAAACTCTTCATGTTAAATTGTAGCATTTTGTATCTGATTATTTAATTTTTCCAAGAATATCCAAACCATGTAGTGCTTAATTTTTCTCATAACTATGTATTGCTATTGCTTAATTGAACGTTTCACCCATCGTATTTTGATAAATGTTAAAAGAGGCAGGACTCAGGAGGCAGCCCCGGGGGGATTTTTGGGCCTAAAAATTCTCTCCTTTTCCATTTAGACCATTTTTATGCACTTGTTTATATCAAAAAAAAATTTTTATCCACTTGTTTGGTACATTTTTATACTAATCTAGTCCATTATCTGAGAGCGGCCCAAATGTCGTTCCACCTTGACAAAATTGGGCCTCGAAGCCATTTCTGGGATGATCAATAAAAACTCATGGGCTGAGAGAATAAAATGCAAAAGGGAAATCCTGGGCAATACGAAAGCTCGCTGATACAATACATACATTTTTTGTACAAAAAAAAAATACATAACATTTCAAAGTTGCTTGCTTTGAAGATTTTCGTCGTTAGTTTCAGTTAGAGCCGGTAATACGGGTTTTATCCACGGGTTAAACCCGCCCAACCCATAACCATGGTGGGTTGGGTTTTGAAAAATGAGGCCCATTTTGATACGGGTATTTTGGCCCGAACCCATATGGGCCAAACCCATGACGGGTTAGCCCGACGGGTTGGCGGGTAGCCCATATTTTTTAATAATAGGCAACTATTAAAAAAAAATATTATTATGAGATCAAATTCATTTTTTAAGTTTAATCCTCTACTTTTGTTGTTGATGCGTTCTAGATGTTGATATTTTTATCTTTAATTAAAGATACTGTTTGGGATCCCTGTTTTTTGCTTTGATTCGGTAGAGGTATTGATGTTTAGGGTTTAAATTTTGAACTTTATGATGTTGTAATGTATTTTTATAATTTAGGACTTTAGACTTATGACAAAAAAATTCATTATATTATTTTTTTAAAAAAATTAAAAAATATATAAAAAAATACGGGCCGGCCCGCCCAACCCACCAACCCACCGGTTATGGGTTGGGTTTGAAAAATCATGACCCATATTAAAATGGGTATTTTGAGCCCGGACCGCCGGGCTCAAAACCCATGACGGGCCGACCCAAACCCACCGGGCGGCCCGTATTACCACCTCTACTTCGTATGTATGCTTACAGATTGGACTTTCCATTTTCGGATATATATCTTGTTGCCATCCCCACTGCTTCCTCTCCGACTACACCCAACGCCCTTCTTCACTTTGCTTTGTTACTATCCCCATCGTTAACATTACGTACGGTCACCTCAATTCAAATTAATCCCGCCGGCCGGCACCTCCAAATCTTCTTATGACCGGGGGGAAGCATCCAGTACCATATGCATGATCTGGAATGAGGCGATGACTTGTGGACATTCATCTGAAACTAGATAGGGTGGTTGTGATGTGAGGGTTAATTAGATGCATGCATGAATTAATGTTTTGGTTGACGTTGAGGCACTAGGGTTTGAGTTATATATAAAGATCTATATATAAGAATGTGATTAGCATAGCCAGATTTAGAGAGAATGGATGCATGTTAGAGGCTTTTTATGAGCTGTGGTGGTAAAAGGGAAGAAAAAAAGGAAGGGGAATATCATAAAAGAGCAGGGGGAGATGCATGGTGTTGTGAGGGTTGAAGCTTGCTGACTCCGTCCCCAAATGGAATATTTTCATGCATGGTCCCTCCCCTCAACCAATGCCACTTACCCTCCTCTGATAGACGGATGCACTATGAAATTACCAACGGAATTTACCACATAATTACCGATAGAATTTTAGGTTTGCCGCAGAACATAATTACGATGAAATTTGTTCAGTCGTAGAAATCTCTTACGGAATTTTCGATAGATTTACATAGTCGAAAAAAATTATGGAACTAATTTCATCGTTTTTTCATAGTGAGGAAAGTTTGAGTATTGTGAAGGCATAAAATTAAATTATTGAATATTTAAGTTGTATTTGAGAATGATGTTTGTTGGCTCACCAACTTTTTCTGTGTGAGTTGAGAAGGTAGAGGGAGGAAGGGGGGACAGCTGGAAAATGTCCACGTAAGGAAGGAGTCATTCCCACCTGTGTCTTTTTTCGGGAGGCTACTTTTCCCACTTGCCTTTTCACTAGCTCCCCTCCCAATAGCATCTTCCAGACTCTCTTCTTTAATCTTTGATTAGTCTTTACCCCCAAAACAAAAGCTAAAAATAAACTATAAATTAGAAGGAAAGTTTGGCCATAGTCAGACTATTATTTCACTTCATTATTAGGATTCGTCAATAACAGCGACAATTCTTGGATCGCCTCATCATCTTCAACCCACACACCACCGTCATCGCGATATCATCAGCGTTTATATATATATATATATATGTCACACCCGGTCAACTTCAAATCTGCAGGTTCTTGTTCAATTCAGCAACGCATGCTGCATCTCAATATCATTCCCTCCAAATAACTCCCCATCTAATAATTCTGCTCTCTCTCCAAATCTATTCCCGTGCATTTTTTCTCTCTCTATTGGGATCTGCAACTCGCGACTTTATTTTGCCTAACCCTTTTTGACAAATCCCGTGCGTGCATAATTTTATATGCAAATAACAGCACCCTCTCAAAAAAAAAAAAAAAAGAGCACACATATGACTATATATAGTTTGAATTCAATTATCGACCTTTATTCACATGACCGGAAGCTTGGAAGCATCTGCGCGGCCTCCAAGTTTGACTGTGGACACAGGTCGCTAGAAAGAGCAGCAAGCGATGAGTAAAGTGAGGATCCTCATAATTTCGCTGCAGAATATTCACCATGCCATTGTTTTCATGAAATTGCGAGGAAAGGATGGAAGATGACCGCCCAGGGACGACGATTGCAGGGAAACATCCCAGCATAGATTAAAGAAAAATGAAATGACACTTGTGACTAATTCAAAACTGACCTTAGGTAGTAAAAAAAGTGGAAACAGGACGAAAGCTCTGATCATGCATTATAAGGCAGAGAAGAATATATTTGGTGGTACGTGCAAGTCTTGCAAAGTGAAAAAGGGGAACAGCCTCGTTCCAAAAAGGGTTAGCTTTTGACTACGAGAGGCATGGGTTTGGTAAGTTAGGTGGAGATGCATGGGAGGCATTATGAACAGAGTCACCCTTATTATTGCCCTAAAAACACCCCCTTTGGACTCTCCCACTCCAGTTCCTCAATGTCCCATCCACTGAGCAATAAAGGTTGTGTGAGTTTTTCAAAAGCAAGCGAGGTTTCTCATTCACTCCCCCTACGCCCGACACATATCATACCATTTCTCCTTCCCTCTTCTACACGCCATTCCCTTTCCATATTTATGTCACCAATCCACACTTATTCTTTAATGTACTACACACACACACACACTACACTTGTCCATGCCTTCTCCATTCTTCTCAGGCTTCGCTTTTGTTCTTCAAGTTACTCTCCCTTTCTAGTTAATTATATCTTTTATTCAAGACATGAAAATATTATTATGTGTTCGTAAATTAACGTGTGGTTGCGTGAACCTTAAAAAAAGATCAGATCCCTTATACGTGTAGAGTGTGCCTTGTAGATTTTTATGCGAATAAAATATGTGATTAGACAACTTTATTAGATTTGATGATGGAGAATGGAAATTAAGATCAATGTTGGTCAGATGATTAGCGAGAAACGCGTAGAAGTTGCCTGAACTGTGAGGGCAAGGGCCTTCCCCATATACATACGTATTTTTAAAGTCAGTCATCGTCAATAATTTAACATTCCACGACTAGATGCTGCTACATGAAAGGACGAAAGGGCGATGATATGCCTCTGGTTTTTGAGTGCAACAAATAATTTTACACCTAAGGTTGGAACTACGTGTTTCCCTCTTATTCATCCGCAGGGTTATGTTTTGGGCTTTTCCATTTATGTTTCGTCCACGGTGAATGAAATTTAACCTCTACCCTACTTTCTAGTTCCACAGTCATATCTCCAGACTCCAGTCTACGTGACGAAGGCACGTGCCCCTAGTTAATACATTGTTTTTCCTATTTAAATAAAAAACAAGTTGAGAAGTAAGTATATACTACGCATTATATTTATGGGAGTTTAAACGCCTTCGTTGGAATGCTGGGTAGGAAGTCGCAATGCCAATGTCAGACGCAAGAAAACTTGCGGCGCCTGTGTAGATTTTGATAAATGGCATGCTAAGCAAGTACAGTGCAACACAAATAATACTACGTACTAAAATGCATAAATCTATTTTTCCAGCGTCGTTTCTATTCCTCCGCTGTGTTTCAATGTTAAAATCAGGTGATAAAACTCATCTTATGTATTTAATTCATAAATCGTAAAAGGAGATTCCAAACCACATCAGTTCAAACGGGCACATCTTAGAATAAACTCCTGCGTTGCGGTGTATGTAGCTAGAGAATTACAAGAACAAGATATTAGCAGCCGCCATGCATGCGTTATATATGGAGGTTATGATAAGCAAGAATTTTTAAGGGAAGCATTTATAATGTGTCCGTTTGGCAACACGGTAGAGAAGTACTTTTACGCAAGTCGAGGTAAATATGTAAAGGAGATTATCTCGTTTTGCAGAAAAACACTGTTGAACGGGTTTTAGGTATAATTTAAACGTTGTCAAACAACCACATTATATATTATTTGGCACTTGTGATCACAAACACAAATAATAAGAGCCGGGAGAGTTTCCTAGACTAGAGTGGTCCTACTGTTTTCCTTAACTTGGTGCACCAAGATAGTGCCGCTGCTTCCACACTAGGCCTTGCTTGTATTTCTACTTTACATGCTATAAACATACAAAACCTCTCCCTTTCACCACAACCTTTAATTTTCATTCTCCTGTAAAAAACCAGCATGTTCCTCCATTTACTCCAAACCCCCTCTTTTTACCTCTCATTCCTCAAAGGCTGAGTGGTAAAATATTCATAATTAACAGTGAGTGGTTATATGGTAAAACAAACCATTCAAGTCTTTACTTATCTCCAAGGACGAAATACGAGAATTTTAAAGTTGGCAGCATAAGGTGAAACAGGGGTAAGGTTAAAAAATGAATTGGAAAGGTTCAATATATAATTGATTACTGTACACCTATGGAGCAGAAGGAATAAGGAAGGGGGGAAAGGAAGTGGTCCCTCCCATTTCTAATTTAGTATAGTTGCTGGGAAGTACAAGTGCCGGGGGAAAGAAGTGGTTGTTTCGTCAGTTTGCGCCTGATAAAACCTAAGTTTATAAATTGACCACACGCACCCGGCTTGTTCGTGACTTGAGCCGACGAGTGGAGGCGACTCTCATTTTTCCCCCTATAAAGCCCCCTCCTTCGCCATACTTTGCACACACACCTCTGTTCTCTGTTCTGCTCTGTTTTCCTACTTCTCCTTCCCTTTCAACTCTTTTCTCACTCCTCCAATACTTTCTTTTTCATTATCGCAATTCTTTACCAACTAGTTTCCCAACGCTAAGTGCTCTGATAAATACATAGAGTCAGTCTTGTGAAGATGACGAACCAGAATCTTGTGGTTCCTGATGTCAAATCACGTATCAACACCTTCATTGAGGTGGCCGTCGTGTCCATTTCCAACTCACCCTTGCTGCCCAGCACGGCGGTACCAGAATCGCTGGTCGTGCTCGGTGGGATTTTTGGAAAAAAGATAATGAAGAAGCTCGACGATGGAGGAGGGAAAGGTGGAGCCAAAGTCAATGCCTGGATTGATTCGATGAGAGCCTCCTCTCCCACACGAGTCATATCCTCCCTTCTTCCTTCTCAGAACCAACACTCGAGTTCTTGGGCTGTAAGCATATTTGGCTTTATCACAGCTTTTTTTTTTTTTTCTGACTTTTCGTCTATTATTGCGAGGCTATTGATGGGTGTACTGATTTGACTCTGTTCTGTTTATGAACTGTTTAAATGCACAGCTTCATCATCCTTCGGCGATCAACATGTTTGATCAGATAATCAACAAGTCAAAAGATAAGCAAATAATAATCTTCCTTGACTACGATGGAACTCTCTCCCCGATTGTTGCAGACCCTGATAAAGCTTTCATGACTAAGAAGGTGTTCTTTTGGCCCCTCTTTCCAACTGCTACTCATACTTCCATAGAAATTGTTCGTAACAATAGTTGTTATGGTTTTCTTGAATCAGATGAGAGCGACGGTAAAGGATATAGCAAAACACTTCCCCACAGCCATCGTGAGTGGAAGGCGGAGAGACAAGGTGCATTTTTCCTCCAAGTGACAGATGTTGAAGTGGTGATCTATTATGATAAAACTCGTTACGGGAAAATTGATAATTTTTTTAATTAATTTTGTTTCAGGTTTACAAGTTTGTGAGATTAGCAGAGCTGTACTATGCGGGCAGTCATGGGATGGACATCAAAGGGCCGACAAAAAGCCAAGGATCTAAGAAAGTGAGATAATTTACTCAACTTAGCAGGATGGCCATTACATATTTATGTAAACAACTGAGCTCAGTTCCTAAAATTTTTACTGCTGTTGCAGGGTAATCAAGCAGCCCCCTTCCAACCTGCAAGCCAGTTCTTGCCCATGATCAATGAGGTTGGTTTCAACTTTTGAATCCTCAAATCAAGATCGCTCGCATTCCACTCAAATAACTGACAAGTGTCATCGCCATGTATATTTCCAGGTTTATAAGATCTTGTTAGAGAAAACAAAATCCGTGGAAGGGGCTAAGGTTGAGAATAACAAGTTCTGCTTGTCCGTGCACTTCCGTTGCGTTGACGAAAAGGTATCAGTCATGAGAAGAAAAAAAAATACATATTGAATTGCAAAGTTAGACTAGAAACAGAGAATAGGCACTGACTCTGTTGTTTCTCAGAGCTGGCGTGCGCTGGCGGAGCAAGTTCGAGTAGTACTGGATCAGTACCCAAAACTGAGGCTGACGGAAGGGAGAAAAGTGCTTGAGATCAGACCAACAATCAAATGGGACAAGGGCAAAGCGCTTGAATTTTTGTTACGTTCGCTTGGTGAGTCCTCAGTTCTCATGCAATATTAGAAGTATATATCACTCTCTTTCGCAGCTGAAGGAGGAGTGGGGTGGGTAACAACAAGGGCTAATTAGTTATCCATCCTGTAATTTGCAGGATTCGACAATTCCAAGGATGTCTTCCCCATCTATATCGGCGATGACCGAACCGACGAGGATGCATTCAAGGTAAAAATGCTGTACAAGCTACGGTCGCTACTAGTATATATAATGCCGCCGTCCGCACGTCATAGATTTTAATTTCCACTGATTTGGATCACAAAAATATGATCAGGTGCTACGTAGGAGAGGCCAGGGGGAGGGAATTCTTGTATCTAAAGCTGCGAAAGAAACAGAAGCTTCCTACACTTTACAAGACCCATCAGAGGCAAGTCTGGTTAATAATGTTCTGGAATTAATGTATGTTTGATGATGGTTAGCAGTTAACAGACACGGACGTTATTAACTATTGAGTGCTTGTCGTGGGTACAGGTAGAGCAATTCTTGAGGCGGATGGTGGAGTGGAAGGAGAGCTGATGAGTAGTAGAGAGATTGTAAATGAATGAGATCGAGTGCACCTCAGAATAAAAAAAAATTGGTGAAAGAGGTGGAATCGGATTAATTGAAAGGCAGAGAGGGCATTGTATGGTGTTTAATTTGTTCCCGTAAGAATTGAGGAACAAAGTTCGAGTAGATTTTCTTTAGTTTTACTTTCTTGAAAATTTGCGTAGCAGCTACAACTATTTCTTCACATGCTCGCATGCACATGTGGATAGGGATATCGAGAACCACATGTTTTGTCATATGCTGCTGTTGCAAGTGCCTGTCAACCTTCTTCCTGAGATAAATGTGAATTTTAGATGCTACTATGTGTATCTCCAGCGGTGGATTCAGGACCCTAACTCAGGGAATGTAAATTATTTTTTCATAAGATAAATGAGACTTATTCTTAATATGTTTTGAGAAGAATTTGAGTAAAAACTTAGTGGGTTCAAAATTAGCAAATGAGTGGGTGCAAAATAAATTACATAGTACTAATATATACCTAATTTTCTGAAAGTCAGGGGGTACGGCTGCACCCACTCCTCACAGCGTAGGTCCACCATTGTGTATCTCGTATTAGTGGGTAGTGTACTAGTGTAATGACGTGTCAAGCTACATTTTTGTCATGAAAGTTTTCTCGCAGGAGTGTATTCACCGTAAAAGTTTTTGGTAGAGTAATTTCATCGTGAAAGTATAAAAATATAGCAATATTGTTCTGATTAAAGGAAGAGGTAAATAGATATTCATCGCATAGAATAAGATATCATGTAGGTGTCTACGTCACTCTTGATCCGAGAAAACTTTCAGGACAAAATTACTAATCCAAGAAAACTTTTAGGGTGAAATTGCTCCTCCGAGAAAACTTTCAGGATGAAATTGCTCCTCAGAGAAAACTTTCGGAGCAAAAATGTACATCTTTCAGAGCAACATTATTCCATGTAAATAAATATATGGCATCTTATCCTATGTGGCAGACATTAGTTTGCCTCTAATTTAATCAGGACAATATTGCTATGTTTTCATACTTCTAAGGTAAAATTACTCTACCAAAAACCTCCAAAAAGAATAAGTTTTACTGAAAAAATTTCTAAAATGAAAATGTACAGCCGTCTGTTTGGTAACCCATATAAGTCCGGTGCACAGTGGAATTATTTGCAAACGCTTAACTGTTCATCAAGCTGGCCCGTTTGGTAAGTCTACTAGCGTTGAGGCGATTGTGCGCAGAAGCTGCTTCTGCTGACAAGCCAGGATCGCGTGCTTCTTCTGCAAACGCTCGTGAACGGTACCTGCTCGATGTATATTTATTGTTCTTGTAGTGTGTCTTCCTGACTTCACACCTCCATTTCTTTAGAATTATTAATTAGCTCTTCTTATTTTATTTATTTATATTATGTCACAGCTTATTATTCCCATTTATCTAACGTCAGTTTCAAACAAATTAATTTTTCAATAATCAATTGCTGACAATTCACTGCTTTCATTTTCTTCCCTCCCTTGTGCTCTCCAACTCATCCTGTGTTCTTGTCTAAAGGTTTTCAGGTATTCTTTTGCTTGAACTTAATTTAATTTTCTAACTGAAGCCTGAAAACATGCGAAGAGTTTGACATAAGCCACAAAATGGTATTTAACATCCAATTGGATGGTACAGAATGTGTAGAAAGAAAATAATTTAAATGGTGTAGAATGTCTTAAACTATTTATACCATCTCCGATTCTAATAAGAAATATAAGCTTCATTTGACTTTTTTGAGAAATTAAGGAAATTAAATAAACTGATAGATTTATTATTTTTTTTAAATTCCACTACCGATGCAGTATTCGACCAAGGTGAACAAGTAATGTTTGGTGATGATGATACAACTGATGTCGCATCCTCATCAACTCAAAGTTCAACCTCAACAAGATATATGATGCATGTTCGGGATGCAATCAGAGACTCACTTGTTAATTCTAGGAATAACAATTAGCCATGTTACTGTTGTCATTTGTAAATATAGTTATGTTATTTCAAGTTTATTTTATTTTTAATTTACAAAATTAATATTTAAATGTAATTAAATTTTAATTTAATTTTCATGGTTTAAATCTTTAATTTCAATTTTACAAAAAATGTTACTTATCCAAGCAAGTTGCCAAACACGTCCACTTTTGTAAATAAGTGATTTATCCCAACCTGTTACCAAACGCATTCACTTTTACAAATAAATTACTTCCTCTACCGCTTTTCCAAACACAAATCGCTTTTACAATCTGACTTATTTCCACAAGTCCTTCTGCATAAGTCCTTCTGTAAATAAGTTATTTATCCCACCGCTTTTCCAAACAATAAAATAAATAATGATGGGCTGAACGTACGTCCTCGCGTACGCCTTTAGAAAGTAGAAACCGACTGCAAAAAAAGATGGCAAATCTCCCTCTAGGTGAAATTTCATGATATTAATTTAAACAGTTAAATTGCTACTTCTTTTTCTCTATCCGATGTCCATATTATCATCTTGCATGCATTCCAAAACAAAAAAGTAAAGCAAAACCCAGTTACAGACTTACAGTGATCAAAACATACCATTCATGCCTTGAAAAATGCTCAAACTACATGCATATGAACGTACATGATCAACCATATATATATCGTCAGGATTGCCCCTTTCCCTCTCTTCCCCGCTAAACTTTTCGTTATGATTATGAATAATTCGAGCAATAATTTTCTACTTTATTATTTTATTCGTGAATTTGTATATTTTCAATGTACCAAATTATTTCTATGTACATCTGATTTTATTTTATGAATTAGAGAGTGAGTGTTTTTATCCTTTATTAATTACAGCAATTACAGAAATATCTCAAATGTTATTGATATTGGGGAAATAGTAACAGAGTCCCATGGAAATATGATGATATAAAAAAAAAGTCCCATGAATTTTGCCCTCTTGAGGAACGATCCCTTGGGACCCCCAATGAAATATGAATCTCATGTGCAATTACCCTTATGCCTTAGTTATACAAAAATGAAATAGAAGAAGCTTTTAGTTCAGTTCTAGCGCATGAGTTGCAAACGACGTAGGGAGCAAGGGAATACGATCTTCTCCGGATAATCTTTTCGAACTCACTCTCGTCTTGATATTAGACAGAGCTGACCGAATGCAAAAGGTTTGAGATCATTATTATAGGTTTTTTCTTTTTGTGTGGAAATCTTCTCTCCTCGTCAAAGGTTATGGCTTGAGCTCATATTTGGAAGAGTTAGTCTAAAATAAGGAAGTAAAACAAACTTGTGTTAAAATGTGCTGGATCCACAATATTTAGTGTTATTTTTGGGTTGTATTGTGATTGGGTATAATAATGAGACGTTGCTTTGTTTTTACAGTTAGTAATGGATGTGTTCTTTTTTTTTTGTTAGGGATCAGTGGAAATAGGTGAATGTAATGAGGATTTCTGTGTTGTGTGAGTCGAAATGTGTTGTGAATAGGTGCATGTCTAGTTGTTGATATGGATGTTTTAGTTGGTAATACAAATAGTTTGCTGCAGGTTATCAATTTTATGGCCAATACCTCCAAGAAAAACTTGTTCTGTTTCTTTTATGGGGGTTTATAAATAGCAGAGGAGATAATATTCAATATGTTGGTGGTTGTGTGAGAACAAAATGTATAAGGAAAGCACATCGCATGAGGAGTTGAGAAGAATCATATCATCAATAAAGAGGAAATGAAAGTAATGACATCATTGTGAAATTCTCAGTTGCCTTTGATGTATTGACATTTGTGAATCTTGTTGATGATGAAGGAGCATACCATTTAATCCATTTTAATGGAGATAGTGCTCAGGTGTATGTTGGAGAGAATGGAAACAACAATAAAACACAATCGATAATGTCAATAGTGAGATTAATTGAGAAAAAGGAATCATTTCATAGCAACTTGAGTTTATTCATGTAACTCAAGTTACACATATTATTTAGTCTGCCATTAAGGTTTCCAACTTGAGTTGCAATGGAAAACTCGAGTTCTCACATATCACTGTATAATTTTGAAGGGTAAAAATTGAGTTTTTAGAATAAAACTCGAGTTTATGTTAGGAAGGTTAGTTCTTAACTATATCATAAATCCTGCTGAACTTGCTAACAGTGGCTTATGGATTTGTGAATAGTTTCCTTTTTTTTTGTTAATGTTGGTGATTCTCGCGGTCTTTAGTCGTATCAAGACCCAATCAAAAATTACCTAAAACTAATGCAATATAGTGCACTAACCCTAGGATCGTTCTCTTATCAAGGAGCCTTTGTTTTAATTCCCTAAGTTAAACTAAGTGCTAAGGAAAATGTTTAAATGGAGGGGTTTTTATAAAATGATTTTCTAAACTAATCAAATGTAAAGTAGATTTAAACTAATGAATTGTTTTAGATTTTCAAGAATAGTGAATGCCCTTGGTGATAGAGATGTGACATTCCTTGCTCCAAAAATAATCGTGGGAGTTATAAATTCATTAAACCTTTAGTAAAACCTCAAGATAACACTCAAGTCCAATATTCTCAATCGATAATAGCCTCTACGAACATAGCTAACTATTACTTTTTGAGGTATTGTTAAAAACCGTTTAATGCATAATTAAAATCGGAATAATGCAAAATGAGTCTTCTAGTATGAAATGCTAAACAGCCATTCCCAAGCACCAAATAATCATATTAACTAGACAATAACACGCTAATTAACATAATTAAATTAATGCTATTAAGAAATTAAAAACCATTAATTGTTTCATAATGCATAGTCCAAAAATTAATTATGAAAATCAATCCAAA